>JAODAL010007033.1:0-128619 GCA_025379985.1 Phyllomedusa bahiana
TGCCATCCTTTAAACCGTTTGTTACAATGTCCAACTGAACCCAAAATGTCCCATGACAACCATTCACGTTGAGCTGTTACAGTGGTTGTCTTCATTTCAAAAGAGTTGGCAACTGGCATTACTGGATAGACTTTATCTATAACACAATTAACTGTTTAACCATTTAGTTACTGCACATTATGAAGCCTATCAGCAGGATTGCCTCCTCCCCACAATGATACAATTCATATAAAATCAAATTTAAAAAAAAACTACAACACAAAAAGCTACAACACAAAATTTATAAAACCACTAAATAATAGTCATATATTGACCAAGTGACACCGCTACCCAAAACTAAAATCCCAAGGCCAACATTAGACCAACTACTGCCACATCCTGACCATATATCACCACCACATAGTGACTGCTCACTACAGATATGAACTTGCATAAGGACTACAGAAGTAATCAGCAAGGCAGGGAGCCGATAGCTCCATATTATACCATAGCTGAGCCAAGGATGCACAAGCATTTGAAAAGTAGCATTGGAACTTGTATCCCACTGGATGTTTCACCAGCTCCCCAATGGACCAGTCTGAGACAGGACTCCAGGATTCAGGGAAACAGTATTTTTATCTGGGGACGAGGCCCCAAATTAAACAGTTTAGAGATTCCCTGACTGCTAGTTTGGGCTTTTTTTCCTGAATTCAGATCTCTTTTCCCTAAAGTGGTTTCTTTTTAACCCCCTGTACCACCCCAAACGTTTTTTTAAACCCCAAAGGTTAACCCAAGCTGCTATACTTTTTCGTACTGGGGGGGTTTCAGGAGTGGCCTAAACCCTCTGAGTTCAAGAAGTCTGTAATATACATCCACTTTCATTACAATCTACTCCCGGGCACTTAACCAATTTTAATTTGGTAGTCATCAAAATCTGCCCCAAAGGCACACCCTTTTCCTACAACATCAAGGAGATAATCAGCTGTATCTGCCCCTCTCTCATATGTACAGTTAAAACCAGACATTTACATAACATACAAAGGGTCTAACCGTTTTTTTACCGGGGGGCCACATAGTTCACGGGGGTACCTAAAGGGGCCACTTAATTTTAGAACGTGAAATAAACTTCTTCTTAACTTATGTTTGTACGATTGCTATTTTAATTAGCCCCTTTGGGGGCAAACCAGGAAGAATATATTACCCCCTATAGGTCTATGACCCCCTTTTAGGTAGATAAGTGGGTATAAACCCCCTGAATGACAGTTATATCGCCCATGTATGTAGATGGATTTTTTTCCTCGTGTCAGGGGAGTAAATTGCCCCCCGACCATAGTAAATGCTTTCCCGCACCAGCTAGTTTCCCATTAGCCAGGTAAATTTCCCCCTTTCAGCTAGGGTTTTATGCCCCCTGTAGCCAGGTAATATGCCCCATATAGCCAGGGAGTTGCCCCACATAGCCCACTGGAGCCAGGGAGATGCCCCATATAGTCCTCTGTAGCCTGGTAGATGCCCCATATAGCCCTCTGTAGCCGGTAGATGCCCCCTATAGCCCCCCAAAAGGGCCGGTAGATCCCCAAAAGCCCCCTTGTAGCCAGTTAGATGCCCCATATAGCCCCCCAGTAGTCAGGTAGATGCCCCATATAGCCACCCAGTAGCCAGGCAGATGCCCCATATAGCCCACCAGTAGCCATTTAGATTCCCCATATAGCCCCCCAGTAGCCAGGTAGATGCCGCCTGCAGCTAATGAATATAAAATAAAAAAGGTACTCACCTCCCCATGGTCTGAGTGCTACGCGGGCAGGTCCGGGAGCTGGTGTACAGTCATCATGCCACTTACGCCATCACGCAGCTCCCAGTGATCTCCTGGGCCAGCAGAGGCTGCCAAGTGAGAAGACCCAGCGTCGCAGGGGGCATGAGGAAAGCGGTGCGTCATGCCCCCTGCGACGCCGTATGTATGTACAGCGCTCACCAAGCGTTGTACATACAAAGGGAGCAGGTAGGAGGGAAACGATCCCTCCTGCCTTCTCCCTTTACCTTACTGAAACATTTTCTATATTTGAAATTTGCACCGCGACGCCGTTTTGTGCAACCAATAACTTTTTTGTATTAACACCTACGGATGTTAGTGAGGGTGCATTTTTCTGCGGGCTGAAGAATACTATTTATTGCTAGCAGTTTGGAATGCATACGACTTTTTTGATCACTTTTATTCCAATTTTTATAGGACATGAAATGACCAGGATAAATGATGTTATATTTTTATAGATCACACTTTTTCAGATAAGGCGATACCAAATATGTGTAACTTTTTTATTATTTTATTTTTTTTATTTGTAAATTGGGGAAAATGGGATGATTTAAACTTTTAATACTTTTTTATTTTTTTTATACTTTAAACCCTTTTTTTTTGTTTTTTTACTTTAACATTGAGTCCCCCTAGGGCGCTTCACCATTAGGGGGTTCAATCGTTAGTACAGCCTACTGCATTGCTTAGACGATGCATTAGGCTGTACCAAGATGGCGTTTTTCCCACTTCCTGCCTGGGGCCGGAAGTGGGGCAAACGAGAACATGGAAGCGATGGTGCGCGGCACTGTTTTTCATTCATTTAGACGCCGCAGCCGTCTTTGTTGCGGCGTCTAAAGGGTTAAACAGCAAGGACAGGGGATGCCGCCCCCCCCATGCTGTAACCACTGGGTGTTAGCTGCAATTAGCCGCTAACGCCCAGCGGCTGTGTAACAGGATTGCAGCGCGATTCTGTTACACAACTCCTTAACGCCACCAGGACATACCCATACGTCCAGGTGGGTTAAGGGGTTAAAGGGATTGTCCAGTTCATTTTTTTATTTAATTAAGCTCATAATGGCAAATAAATCTTACTACACTGGTAAATTTATATGTATTTTACATATATGTATATGGATTTCACAGTTTTATGTTTATGGCCATAATAATCCATTGCTACTATGTACACTATGAAAGCACCAGTCTCCTGAATAGCACACGTGCCCAGTAGTCTGGTCATAATTATGTCCAATTTTTCTGTGATTTTTCTGTAAATTTAAAGTGTAAGCAACTGGCTAATATAGGGACTTGCAAGACAAAAGGAAACTTGGCGCGGTTTGCAAGAAAAAATGGGACATTATTTAACCAAAAACACAACCACAAGGCGCGGTTTGCGAGCTTGTGAAATATAGTGGCCACTGTATCAACTTAATACCTCATATTTCATATTCTTCCAGTATGTCATTTTTTTTGCCCAAAATACTGGGGAGCAGAGGGTCCTAGTAATTTATGCTGGACACCTGGAAGATGCTGGACAGTCTGCCCAGTGGAATGGTAGAGGCATCGTGGGCTGTAGACCAGCATGGTGGACCACACGTATCTGTACATATGGCACCCTTTGTATCGCCTTATCTATAGGCAATTATAGTACCATCAACCACCACCCTCATGTATAGAGGGCATCTGAGTAGTTGTCTTATCAGTATTTCTGCATTTGTACAGTCGCCCCATGTATTATACTCTGACTTTTTTGCATATTGGTGTAAACTGGTACTTCTCTAATGTGCGGTTTTTCAACATTCAATTGCTCCCCCAGTGGAGGGGTGTGTGAGCTTTTGCTCATTAGTTATCTGTACCTGTTTTCTCTTTCCCAAGTAACACAGGGCTTGTGCTGCCTCCTACTGGGTTCAGTCTACAGTCTAGCTATTGAGTTGTATGGCCCTGTGGTTGTGTTTTTGTATAAATAATGTCAGAATTTTCTGTGAATTTTCTGAAAATTGCCTGTGAAGACATAGCCTTATGTCTTCATTAGGCTAGGTCTACACAACACAGGTTTACGGTCAGATTTTCAGCGGATTCAGTATTTTGACTCCGATGGTACCCCGTGCTGTATAGACAGCAATAATAAATCCATGCTGTAGTCTACACAGCACAGATTTTTTACTGTCCGTTGCAAAATCCAGCAGAATATGCAACATAAATATGCCATCGGATTCCTGTATATTCTATTGTACAGGGCCAATGGCAAATCCGAAAACCGACCGCAAACCCACGGCAAAAACTGTGGTCCATCAATGTCAAAATGCCGTTGGATTTTGGACAGCATTTTGGCATTTGCTGTGTACACCTTGCCTTGGTGTTCGGCCTCTGAAGTTACATGAAAAAGGAATCTAAAAAAAATAGTGAGGAATCGAAACATAAAGGTTACTAGAAAGTTGCATAACTTTTTTACATAAGCATCCTTTAGCAATAATAGCAGTAATTTGGAACTTTCATTTTGTAAGAAATGCTTTAGTCACTGGTTCCTTTAAAGACTATTGTAAAATTTTAATTCTACACACAGGTTTTTATGTGGCCTTTTTGGAGTTAGGGATATTACTTTTTAAAACATAACGTCAATTAGCTATGCTTCTATTATTAAAAAAATGTATATAGAAATGGAAACATTTGTCCTAGACCATCTAATTGTTATATGTATGTTCATCCTACAGCTGAACACCGAAAGAGTAAAGATCCTCCAGCATGAGAAATACTCTTAAAACTGTATAACAGTAAGGGGCCGTTCACACGCCTTATTTTGGGCTGGTTTTGCGGGCCGTAGGCCTCGTTTACACGGCTTTTTTTCTGCTGCGTATTGGCGCCGTATGCGCGCCGGATTTGCGCCATACGGCGCAATCCCCCCGCAGCAATTTCGGTAATCCCACTGTTTCCTCATAAGGAAACATGGAAATTCCGTCGCTCCTTCCCGCTGGGCAATCCGCCGCGGGGGAGAAGTGACATGCACATTATTTACGGCGGGGACGCGCCGTAAAAAATGCATTTATGGGCCGGAGGGGCCCCCGCCGCGCTCCGGCCCCGCCCCCGTTCCCGCCCTTATTCCGGGCGGATTTGTGCGCTAAATTTACGGCGCACAAATCGTCGGAATAAGCCTGTGGAACACGGCCGTTTCCAGGGGTACTGTCCCTGCAGAAATGCTGAAATCCTTTCCCGTCATTACGGTAATCCACGGGTTTGCATGAGAACTGGATTCCGCTCTACCCCCCGCTCGGGCGAATACCGCCCCAAGGGGGGAAAATGACATGCCCAATTATTTACGCGTGTACGCGCCGTGAATAAGGAATGTCTATGGGGCCGGCGAGCAGCCGGCCCCCACCCGCCTCCGCGCACGGTAGCCATAGGAGCGTCGCGCTCTCCCATTGGTCAATTACCGCGCCTTTTAACTTAGCCAATCACAGATGCGCCTCCAAATTTTTTTTCCCCATAGACTCTATGAGAAAGTAGCTCGCCTCTGATTGCTAAGCTGGACGAGCCCCCGCGCTTCAACCAAACCGCTCGTTTTTTGCTTTTTACTGTATTTTGAATGTCCCGCCTTTGAATTGATTGGTCAATTTTTCCATAGGATATAATGGGAACATTTTTCGCTCCTATCTGATTGAGTAAATTCTCCTCCATAAGGTTTATAATGGGACAATGTCGCTCCTATTCTGTTTGGCGGGTTTTAAATGCGCCAATTTAATAGCATTAAACAATTTGAATTACTGTATTTCCGCGATTCCCCTTAATTGAAATTTCCCCTATTAGCGCCGGTCTCGGCGACAAACACGTTGTTCGGGTTTTTAACTGCTTTATTGAAAAGAAGGGTTCCCCTGCTCTTTATCTGATAATGTTTTACATTTAATAAAAATATTTTTTTATAATACTTCATTGCCGCCGGTGCTGAGCGCGAGAATTTCAGAGCGCCCATCTTTACATAGACATAATGGGGAAAGTTAGCTCGCGCTCTTATTGGCTGGGAACCAAGCCCCCGGGCTAACTCACCAATCAGCTTTTTTTTCTGTCTTTTTACTTATTTGAACGTCCCGCCTTTGGATTTTGATTGATCCAAACTTCTCCATGGGATAATGGGTCTTGTCGCTCCTATTCTGATTGGCTGGCTTCTGCCGCCAATGAGATGCTTAAACAATTTGAATTACTGCCATTTCCGGCAATTCCTCTTTGCAATTCCTTTTGAGCGCCTCCCCGGCGACAAAGGGTTTTGTTGGGGTTTTTTTAATTTTTTATTTTTAAAGAGGGTTGGGCCTCTTTATCTGATATGTTTTACTTTAAAAAATAATTTTTTTATTAATACTTCATGCGCACAGCGCTGACACCAGTTTGTATTTGCACCATCCTCATAGACTAATGGAAAGTAGCTCGCGCTTGATTGGCTGGGGTAGCCAACCCCCCCGCTAGTAGCGAATCAGCTCTTTTCTGTCTTTTCTGTATTTTGAATACCCCCGCGTGGATCTGATTGGTCTAAACTTCTCCTAGACTGAATGGGTCTTTGCGTCCTATTCTGATGGTCAATAATTTTTCCATTTTTAATGGGTCTCTGTCGCTCCATTCTGATGGCTGAGCTAGCCGAGCCCCGCTGCCAGCCAATACCTCTTTCAGCATTTTTAAGTATTTTGAACTGTCCCGCGTGGATCTGATTGGGTCTAAACTTCCTAGGCTAGAATGGGTCTCTGGCTCCATTCTGATGGCTGAGCTAGCCAAATCCCGGTTACGCTTAACCAATCAGCTCTTTTCAGCATTTTTACTGTATTTTAAAACTATCGCCGTGGATTTTTGATTGGTCTACACTTCCCCATAGGTTTTAATTTTGGTTCACTGTCGCTCCTATTCTGATTGCCGGTTTATGCCGACCAATCAGAATACTTTCTGAATTTGAATTACTGTATTTATTGGCAATTTCCAATATCCTAATTCCTGAATTAGGATATTGGAAAGTGATTTTGTTTTATGTATTTTTTATTTTTTAGGTTTCAGCTCTTTTCCTGAGAATGTTGAACGCCTTTATAAAGGCGATTTTTGATTCAGACTCCGCACCGACATCTGGACTGATTTCTCGCTGATCCAGCCTGTCTCACATCGGAACTGTTTTTCGGCACAGTCCCGCACGGCGCCTAAGTCCCGCACTGCGCCCATGTCCCGCACTGCGCCCATGTCCCGCACTGCGCCCATGTCCCCGCACTGCGCCCATGTCCCCGCACTGCGCCCCACACACACTGGCGAGGCGCAGGGAACTTTTGCCCGCATGTATGAGCACACCGCCTCGGACGGCGGATCATAGGCGCAGCCCCGCACTGCGCCTCGGACCCGCACTGCGCCTAAAACACAGGCGAGGCACGGCGGACTTTACATGCTATGTATGAGCGCGCCCCGGCCCCGACATAAATCAGGCGCAGATTCCGCCGGAAAACTAGCGGAAAGGTGCGCCCCGACCCGCACCTTTATTATTTAGGATATACACTTTTAACAGTATTTTTCGTGCTGTTCAGCTATGCTCTCGCCTGTTGTCCAGTGGCCTCTTCATACATAAGAATATACTAGGATTCACTTTAGGATTTTGTTGCAGTATTGGTGATTGATATTTCTCTATTCTTGCATTAGCAAAATAAGGTCAATATAGAGATCAGTATTCAATATAGAGATCTCTCCCAAGATCTATTTATTCCCAGGACTGTATCCAGAACAAAAGGGCATCATCTAAATCTAGAGGAAAGAAGGTTTCTATATAGACATAGATTCTTTACTGTAAGAGCAGTGAGACTGTGGAACTCTCTGTCAAAGGAACTTGTCATGGTGAATTCACTAACAGAGTTCAAAAAGGGTCTGGATGTATTTCTAGAGATAATAATATAACAAGTTATAGGATTAAGATTCCGATTTGAATTCTGGAGAAGGAGCATTGACCCAGGGATTTATTCTGATTGTCAGATTGGAGTCTGGAAGATTTTTTTTCACCTAAAATGAGGACATTTGATGCTGTATTAACCCCTTAAGGACCAGGCGTTTTTTTTTGGTGACACGTTCGTTTTTACCTCCTCGCCTTCTGAAAGCCATAACTTTTTTATTTTTCACCTACATGACACATGAGGGCTTTTATTTTTTCGGGACAAGATGTACTTTTCTTAGGTGATATTCACTATACTATAGAATATACTGGGAAACCGCAAAAAAAATTTCCCAAATGGGACAAATTGGGTTAAAAAAAATGATTTTTGCAATGTTTGCGGGGGGTTTTTCTTTTTACGGCGTTCAATCTTCGGTAAATATAATGTGTTATCTGTATTCTACAGGTTGTTAGCATCTGGCAATACCAAACATGTAGGGTTTCCCGTATGTTTTTGGTACCGTAAAAAAAATTCCAATATTTTCTATTTTTGAAAAATTTGCCCCACGGAAAAACCATTTTGTGCAACCAATAACTTTTTTGTACTAACACCTACGGGCGTCAGTGAGGGGGCATTTTTTGCGGGCTGAAGCTTACTTTTATTGCTAGCAGTTTGGAATGCTGCGACTTTTTTGATCACTTTTTATTCCATTTTTGAATGACGTAAAAAGACCAAAAAATGCAATTTTGGCGTTTGGAATTTTTTTCTTCTACGGTTTTCCAGCGTAACGGGATAAATGACGTTATATTTTAATAGATTGGACTTTTCCGGACGCGGCGATACCAATATGTGTAACTTTTTTATTATTTAATGATTTTATTTGTAAAATGGGGAAAGGGGGTGATTTGAAAATTTTAATACTTTTTTTTTGTACTTTAAAACTTTATTATATTTATTTTTTTTACTGTAACATTTAGTCCCCTTATGGTGCTTGTTAATACACCCTAATGCATTGCCTATGCAATGCATTAGGGAGTACAAAGATGGCAGTTTCCCCACTTCCTGTCTGCGGACGGAAGTGGGGCAAACCGGCCAGGGTAAGTGACGGGAGCCTTCACAGGGCTCCCCACCGCCGTGTCCGGTCACGATTGGCGAGTGCCGATGACCTAACGATCGGTGCGCAGCCCGTCGCCGTTCATTCAGACGCCGCGGCCTTTGCCACGGTGTCTGATGGGTTAAACAGCGCTAGCGGGCGGAGCCACCCACCGGCGCTGTTACTGCCGAGTGTTAGCGGCAATTTGCCGCTAACACCCGGCGGCTGTGCGGCGGGGGGGGGGTCGCGGCGCGATCCCCCTGCAAAGCCCCTTAGCGGCCCTGGGACGTACTCATACGCCCAAGGTCGTTAAGGGGTTAACACCATAGACCAATAGGTTAAACTGGATGGACATCTGTATTTTTCCAGTCTTACAAACTGTGTAACCATGTTAATATATTGGTATCTTCTATTGTGGGTATTTTTTTCCCGCTCTTTAATTTACATGATAGTAAAATACTGCAGAAGGGTGCAACAAAACCATAACAGAAATATGAAATTGACACTTTCTACTATTACTACAATTACTAAAAAAACGGGGGAGAAATGTGAATATGAATAATGAATAATTATATTACACACTGAGGAATATCGATTAATATAATTGCAACAGTTTTCTGGTCCAAAATCGAGAGAGATCCAGTGTCCTCTTAAAATCTTTTATTATTAGAAGCCAACAGAGGCAGAAATGAAGGCTCTTAGACGTTTCTGGCCTTAAATTATAGCATGACTGACTATACATGCATAACACTTAAAGGGAACCTGTCACATAGATTATGCCCCCCTTGCTGAGGACAGCACAAGCTAGTGTCAGACCTGCTGTTTCCAGCGCTGTGTCCCTTATTCTGTAAGATGCAGCAGTTTTAGAGCATTTACCCCTCAAATCTTATTCATGAGCAGGTGTTAGCTCCACCCACCAAAGGATAGCCCCGCCCACTGACAGTTATTCACATGTTTCTACCTATTCAAAGTAATAGGTTTATTAGTTGAGGTGGGCGGGGCTAGCCTCTGATTGGTGAGGTTTGAAAACAACTGACACTCTGAATGACTCTTCGAATGACTCTTCTGGCTGAAAACTGTAGATTTGAGCACTAAATACACGAAAACTATAGCATCTTACAGAATAAGGGACACAGCGCTGGAAACAGCAGGTCTGACACTAGCTTGTTCTGCCCTCAGAAAGGGGGGCATAATCTATGTGACAGGTTCTCTTTAAAGGGGTTTTCCCACAAAGTCACTTCTGTGTTAAGGTTGGTTTACTGCTCACTACGTGTGCTACAGAATGAGGAAGACAGAGCTTGCAGCTAATCTCGATACTCATTTTGATGGAAGTCCCAAATTTTGCCAAGTCAGTGTGCTCATCTATATTCAGAGTGCCAATAGAAATGAATGAGAAGGACGGACGCAACCATTGCCCTTGTCATCCTCTAACATGGTGAGCTTGTAGTGAGCTGTTTAGGTAAACAAACTCCATGGCAAGACTCTGTACCTCATCATGGTGGATCTGACTGGCTGATGGCAGCTTGGAGCAACCAGATAAGAGACAGAAAAGAGAGAAGTGGGGATAGGTGGTCGGTAACCATAGAAACGCGTGTACTTTAAAATGAGATAAAATCTTTATCTCAAGACCAAAGCAAAATTAAAACAACAATTTCTCTGGCAACAGTCTTAAGTTACTATTTCCTACATGTTAAAAGCTGAACACCCAATTAAAATGGAAATATACAATAAAATCAAAAGTAATATCACATGATTAAAAGAAACATGGTATACAAAATGATTGATATCTATCACAGCTAGGAAAGGTATACATGATACAATGTTGTAAAACAAAAGTCTAATAGTTCAAAACTAGGTCTGTTCTTTTGCTTAGACCCAAAGGGCTTCCAGACCAGTTACATTGAAAAGAATGAAGTTAAAGGGGGATGTATCGCTTCATCAGTTTGGTTGTTTTCTTGAAGCTTGATTCTCTCAATCCAGGGGCGTTTCTTCCCCTCCCAGCTGGGTGTTTCTTAACTGAAGGAGGATGACATCATCCCCCCTTCACTGTTCATGCTCGCTCCCGAGTCATTGTGTTCCTGAGTCCACATGTCACTGTGTCCTCTCCCTATGCAGTCTTATTTTGTAAGAGCTGTTTACATTTCACATGCCTGCATTAAGTCTAGACAGCTTTCTATGAACTCAGAGCACTGATCGCTTCTCCTCTCACAGCTGGAGGTTTGTTGAATCCAGTCTTCTACGAACTCATCCAGAGCAGCACAGATCTCCCTGCTATGTTTACACGCAGGAGGATATAGGCACCAAGGCACAATTCTGCTGTTTTCTGATTATAGAAACAGCTGCAGTGTTAGTGTGTTTCTTCTGGCTGTGTAGAGTGAATTGCTGCCGGCCCCTTATTCTGAGTGAGAGAGGCAGGAATGCACACTCCCACGCATACGACCGGGGGCTCAACAGAATGTAAATTAGTAGAGCCGGCAGCCAATGACATGAAAGGAGGAGGAATCCGACCCGCACTGGGGAACTGTGTTTACAGAAACAGAAGATAAGGGATCATGTGAAAACTAGACAGCTTTGCTAATGACATCCAATTGCAAAATTGCTTGTTTTCACTGTCCCCTTATTCTGAAGATCATTTAATGAAATGATACAACCCCTTTAAGCCTATAAGCCTACATAGTAAGCCCTCTAAATGTTTTGTACTTTGTAAATTGTCAGAAAAAGGGCTGTATGAACAGGGCTGCGCCATAATTCTGGCCTCAAAAAGCTGTAATAGTTCCATAGATATATGAACAGGCATACTCCAAACTTTGGCGCGATAAATGCCTCGGTACCGCGCTAAAGACACTTTTTAGCGCGCCAAAGTTTTGTGCCGTTCTGGGGGCGTCGCACCATATTAGGAGAATTAGACACATTTATGATTCTTTGACAACAAAACTTTGGCGCCAAACAGGCAGAACAGCCAGACCAAGTTAAAGGTGGTCTGCCTGACCTGAGTTGTGGTATTGGCACTAGACTGCGCCTGTATGTATGACCTGCAGAAGAACAGGTTCATACATTCTGGCACATTCTACACTACCTTAAAGCTATCAGCGCCAGAATTCATATATGTCGCCCTGTATGTATTAAACAAATGACACTTTTCCACCCGTGAAGTGATGGAGTGTTACTTAGCTACACCCTGTCATAACTGAGTAGCTGCTATATATTACATGATCAAGAAGTGTATGCAGAGAAATATATCACAGGCTACACCATAGTTAGATAATGGTATACCACTGGGGGTATATCAACAGTTCATCAATAATAAACATTCCTTTATGTACCATTAATTAGAAATTATGTTAATGCTAATTTAGGCCAGATTCAGACAGCCAAAACACGGCTACATTTTAACATCTGCATTACGGTTTCAACATCTATATCCCACCCTAGTTATACTGCACAAAACGTAGAACTCTAGGTTCAGTGAAGACGTGGAGTCCTGAAGTTGTAGCCACAGTACAGACTATAGGTCAGGGGTGTCAAACTCGTTTTCGCCGGGGGCCACATCGGCCTCACGGCGTACCTTAAAGGGCTGACCTAATTTTAGAACTGTGTAAACTTCTCCTTAACAGTTAAGAGAGCTATTAAGGAGTAGTTTCATTTGTACAGTATTCCTGTTACAATCAGCCCTTTGATGGTAATCAGGAAGAAGGTGAGGCCCAGGGGGGAGGCCAGGCCAGATGGTGGGAGGGGGAAGCCAGTGGGAGGCCCAGGGGAGGCAGGCCATGATGGGGGGCCCCCAGAGGGGGAGGCGGGCCAGATGGTGGAGGCCCACAGAGGGGGGCCCAGGCCAGAGGGTGGGAGCCCAAAGGGGGGAGGCAGGCCAGATGGTGGAGGCCACAGAGGGAGGCAGGCCAGATGGTTGGGGGCCCACAGAGGGAGGAAAGGCCAGATGGTTGGAGGCCCACAAGGGAGGCAGGCCAGATGGTTGGGAGGCCCACAGAGGGAGGCAGGCCAGATGGTTGGGGGCCCCCCGAGGGAGGCAGGCCAGATGGGTTGGAGGCCCCACGAGGGGGGCCCAGGCCAGATGGTTGGAGGCCCCCCGAGGGAGGCAGGCCAGAGGGTTTGGAGGGCCCACCAGAGGGAGACAGGCCAGATGGTTGGAGGCCCACAGAGGGAGGCAGGCCAGATGGTTGGAGGCCCACAGAGGGAGGCAGGCCAGATGGTTGGAGGCCCACAGAGGGAGGCAGGCCAGATGGTTGGAGGCCCACAGAGGGAGGCAGGCCAGATGGTTGGAGGCCCACAGAGGGAGGCAGGCCAAAAGGTTGGAGGCCCACAGAGGGAGGCAGGCCAAAAGGTTGGAGGCCCACAGAGGGAGGCAGGCCAAAAGGTTGGGGGCCCCACAGAGGAGGCAGGCCGATGGTTGGGGGCCCCACAGGGGAGAGGACAGGCCAGATGGTTGGAGGCCCACAGGGGGGGGGGGCAGGCCAGATGGTTGGAGGCCCACAAAGGGAGGCAGGCCAGATGGTTGGAGGCCCCAGAGGGAGGCAGGCCAGAGGGTTTTGGAGGCCCACAGAGGGAGCGGGCCCAGATGGTTGGAGGCCCACAGAGGGAGGCAGGCCAGATGGTGGAGGCCCAGAGAGGGAGGCAGGCCAGAGGGTTTGGGAGGCCCACAGCGGGAGGCAGGCCAGATGGTTGGAGGCCCACAGAGGGAGGGAGGCAGGCCAGATGGTTGGAGGCCCCAAGGGAGGAAAGGCCAGAGGGTTTGGAGGCCCACAGAGGGAGGCAGGCCAGATGGTTGGAGGCCCACAGGGGGGGCCCAGGCCAGAGGGTTTGGAGGCCCACAGAGGGAGGGGCAGGCCAGAGGGTTTGGAGGCCCACAGGGGGGCGGCCAGGCCAGATGGGGGAGGCCCACAGGGGAGGCGGAAGTTGGTTGGACCCCCACGAGGGAGGCAGGCCCAGATGGTGGAGGCCCAAGGGGAGGGGGCCAGATGGTGGAGGCCCCAAAGAGGGAGTAGGCCAGATGGTTGGAGGCCCAAGGGGAAAGGCGGCCAGATGGTTGGAGGCCCCAGAAGGGAGCGGGGGCCAGATGGGTGGAGGGCCCAGGGGGAGGGGCCAGATGGGTGGAGGCCCAGGGGGGGAAGGCAGGCCAATGGTAAGGGCCCCCGGGGGGGGGAAAGGGACGTTTTAACTGGTAGGCCCCAGTAGTGAAGGGCCCCTACCAGCCTCAGGGGAACGGTCCTCCGCAGGGAAACAGGTATTCTTCAGTAAAGGGAAACTCCTCTTGCTAGCTCCTGCCAGGGCCCGCAGGAAGCGGGGCGCGGGCACTGAGCAGGCGGAGCCAGGCAGTCTGTGCTCTTCTACTGTGCACAGAGCTTCCGGCCCGCCCCCTGAGCTCACTGTGCTGTGCTGCTCCTGCTGTCTGCTCCTGTCTCACTGAGAGAAGCAGCCGCTGCGGAGCACAGCTCAGCAACAAGTGCCGGGCCGTATAACACAAGGCAACAGGCCGGATTCGGCCCGCGGGCCTTGTGTTTGACAACTGTGCGATAGGTGAAACTATAGCCATAGCAACTGCTTATGGGCATAGAGGTTGAGGGGGCCCACTCAGGCCATTGAACATTGTAACTTTTTTAGGTAAGAAAAATTTCTGGCTTTCTGCTATCTATAACTACTATGTATGTTTTCTTATTATCCATACCTATTATCCCTACCATTATTGCTCTTTAGACAGCTATTTCAGTTTTTTGTCATTAGCTGGTGGGGCCCATCTCCTTTTGCTATGGGGCCCTTTGAATTCTATTTATCCCCAATACAGACATTAAAATTAAGTTGTATCAAACTGACCAGAAAAGATGTTACATATATAGAAAAAAATCCAGCAACAAACTATAAATAATCAGAATATTATCAAATGGTAAGCACCTATTAATACAATAATTAATTAATGTGAAATGGCAAATACTATAATTGATTAATACTAATTAATTAGTGAATACAATAATTAATGTGAAATGGCAAATACTATAATTGATAATACAAATTTAATTTAAAATGAATCCAAAAATTTAATGGAAAGGCAACTATATTGCAACCACTTCATCTGTTTTACATAATCCGACACAAATATTCTTCATTCTCTGTACAGGTTTACAGTTTCTGGATTAAGTACAAATGATATTTCTTGCTTTATACAATATTTAGTGTATATCTGAAAGGGCTCTAAAACTGAATAATAATTGTTTAGAATAATAATATTATTATTATAGGGCATCATATTTGATTGGCTTTTCAACTTTTAATTTTGTTTTTGGAAATTTTATCATATTTTTTTCGTACATTTTACAATAAAATAACACACAAAATAATATATGACTAGTAAAGAAATGAAGGAAACATACATGCATAAGGTATATGTGACACCTCCAACCATCTAAGAACGTCCAGTAACTAAAACACTTACTGCACTTTGCTTCTGACATCTTCTAACTTCATGCTCCAGGATCTGAAAGCAGAAATGGAGAAATTGAGCTGTGAACAGCAGACTGTCGACTGAAAATGTGATGACATTCTAGGGATTAATCTACCACTCCTATTGCAATTGTGAAATGCCTTTAACATCTATGTAGTTGTTACTTGTTACTAAGAGTTCTACTTGTGGTCTGTTTGTTATCTGTGTTTGAGGATTGGCAGCTTTAAAAATAGAGTCAATTAGCAATAGCAGATAACTTGGATGAAAGATATGAAACATTTATTAAAAGCTTTAAAAATTTAAAAATTAATGGTAACCCCTCGTTTCTTGTGGTTTACATGGTTTATTTTCATAGAAAGTGGGAAATAATTAAAAGAATTCACAACTTCGTGTTGCAAATGCATAGCGGGCGTAGAGCAAGACGCGCAATGTTCCGGGATAAACCTCACCCTTTCTCAAGCACACCAAAAAGGGGAGGTTTCTCCTGAAACGTCGCACTTGTCATGCGCTACGCCCGCTTGTCAGATGTGTTTGTGCTCCAAGATGGAGTAGCCAGGGTATGCACTTGCAACACGAAGTTGTGAATTCGTATATTACTGCTGCTTACTATGAACATCAACCACTGCTAAACCGCAAGTAACGAGGTGTTACCATTTAAGTTTTAAATGTTTAAGACTTTTTAAAAAATGTTTCATATCTTTTCAACCAAGTTATCTGCTATAGCTAATTGACTTTGAACGAATGAAGGTTGAGGATCCTTCATATAGCAGAGTGTGTTGTGCGGTGATAAATTATCATATCTACTGAAGTAACTGAAAGCTTTAAAAATAGAACAATTTTATGAATTCTTGCCAAAATGTACTTGTACAAGACTGAAAAACCCGAGTAACCACAAGTGGAGTGGATATAAGAATGCTATACCTCAACAGCCAAACACAATGCAAAACCAAAAAAAGAGGAATGGCTATAAATCTTAACTTTTAATAAATCATAATTTAAAATATCATGAAAAACATGTTTCGATCCTCCAACATTGATCGCATCAGGGGATGATAAAGAGCATAGCGACCATAGGACAAGATTAGGCTAAAGTATATCACCAAGCCAAAAAGATAACACCTCTCAGGACTGGATATACATACTCACAGCAATCCAGAACTGTCAGAAGATGTACATATTAATTACATCAGGAAACATAAAAGAGGCGGGTTACAGGCGTCTGATAACGGGCAATGTAATGCTACGCATCCCACACCCTGTAAGGGTGTCTCAGCAATTGACGGACGGATGAGACCCTGATGCGATCAATGTTGGAGGATCGAAACATGTTGGGATGGGACCTATAGGTTTTGTATAGGGTAAGCGTCAGGCTCCTGCCAGGACCGCCGTTATCGGGGTGACTTTCCTGTTTTGTTTGGGAGGTTAGGGTGTAATAGTCTATCAAAACTAGGGCCTGACAGGGATATAGGCATTTTAAGTGTCTTTTGTTGTCCCACAGGTGAGCTTTCATTCATTGAGAGTGTTTTTTGTTTACTATACACCTTGGAGGGCGTTGTTGTTTTTGTTATTTTGTACAAGACTGATCAAAGTATGTATTTTCCTTTAACTGTGCATAAACTGGTCTTACTTTATCTTCAAAATCCCCAAAAACTAGACTTGCCTACGAGTGTCTGTTATTGCAGCTCAACTTCATTAACCAGTTACACAACGGGGCATGTTTACACCACCACCCGACTTACCCTTCGTTTCTTATCTGGTTAATTTTATTTTCTTTAGTGTACTTGGGCTTTAATGCCATAACACTTTCTTGAGTTTAGTTATTCTACAAATTTGTTTGCCTTATTACTGTGATACATGAGACTATCTTTATGTAATTTTTGCATTAATATTTTTTAATAATAATATGAGAGAAAAATGATAAAACATACTAATCTGTTTATCTCATTTATTATTTTTTAACAACAAAAGTAGCACTAAGCAAAATTTTGTGTTTGTATAATTTTTTATATTACAGGCATTTTTATATAGGTTATTTAGGGTTTTATGGCAACATGTATGAATGAGTCTGTGCCAGAAGTCTGGCGTCTTTTCAGCCCGGCAGCCCTATTTGTTGTAATTTCCCACACACCAATATCAGGCGCATTACAGAGCGCAAGCGGCACTTTGTAATGCGCCTGGCCTGCGGGAGGTGGGGCCCACTAGAACTGCATGAAGCTATAGATTTATAGCTTCAGTACATTCACGTCTTAAAGGGTGGGGCTAAAAGTTGCTCTTTGTGTGCAGCATTGTTCATTAATATTTTTCTGTTTTCTTTTTTTAATTTAATTTCTCTAATGTGCACTTCATAAGGTCAAAAAAGACCTCCGAGGGGCGTGTTTGCATAAATTTTTTCTTGTTGTTACTGATTTGATCTATGATTATTAATCCCAGTTAAAAAGGAACCTCCCCCCCCCCCCCCCATCCGGCACTGACTGCAGAGCTGATTTGGTGCTGAGAACCAGTAGCATCTGCAATTACCAAGCCCCAGTGATCACATGACAGCAAGGGCCAGAAGACTTCCTGCTGATCTGTATATACAATGCTCATTTATCACCGGATAAAGAATGATCAGAAAGGCAGTGATGGTAATAATTCACCCCTGCATTCTACTGGAGAGCCCAGCTGCTGCTGGCAGCCGGCTCTCTGCTCCCACAGCTGTACAATTAGCATGCAGCTGAAAACTCTGCAAGGCCATTTCACAATGGCTCTTACAGATTTAGCTACGCCCATGAACTGTAATATTTCCATGCCTGTTTCAATCTTAGCCTGCGTTACTTATCAGTAGAAAACAACACTAAGTATCTGTTTTATATTTGTCACTTGTATGATGTTAGATAACGGTATGTTTACATGGCTTATTATGGGGCGTATTTCGCCACGTATTTCATGGTGTACTGTGCTCTAATACGAGCGAGATGCGTCCCATAATTAAGGTAATCCATAGTTCTCATAGAGAACTATGGATTACGCCTCCTCTCCCTGCTTGTACAATACGATCGAGTAATGCATGTCGCGGGAGTACGCGCCAATCAGTGCGACTCCCGAACACTGTATGCCCCGCAACTACGCCGTGTGAACATACCCTAACAGTGCTTTCATTCTACTAGTATTGTTAGACAATAAAGACCAACTGTCAAAACAGTTGCAAACCCACCAAAGACAAAAGTTCTGCATTAGTGGCTGTAATGAGAGTAAAGACTACTAAGGTAGAGGTGGAGAATGAGGGATAAAACACAGTGCTCTTCCATATAAGTATTACTATTGAATAATCTAATGATATGTACCAACTAATTTCCTTACCAACTGCGTAAAAAGAGGTGCAACTTCCACAAAAAAGGTTTGGGGTAATGGCTATTTACTACAACTGTCTAAAAGTTAGACAGCGTAGACTTAGACAGATTTATCATATTGACACATGCTAAATATCTGCCGCATGTCTAGATTTGTCTAGCTTTTTAGGCCTATTCATTGACTTACTTTCTACCCCAGAATTTAGGTGCAGGTTTTGGCACAGCATGCCATGCCCCTTTGCCTGTGAAACAGATGTCCATTATCAGAGAGGTCACGAAAAATGTCTAAAGTAGGGATACACAACATTTTCTGGTCAAGGGTCATAATGTGATAATGTACCTTTCCCAGGGGCTGCAGTAAATCCTAGAGGGGTATTCCCCGTCTTTATGGCACTTCAACTGTAAATACCCAAAATGACCGAGAGTTCTTGGTTCTACTCTAAAGGACTTCCAGAGAATAGAATGGGGGGTCCTCTGCTCAGTACTCCAGAAGAAGGACATGAGGCGCCTATTTTTATTGTAGTTTTGGGGGTTATAGAAGTAGCTGTTTCACAACTATAGAGTACAACACATACACCTCCTCTCGAACTCATCTCCTCTTCTTCAGAGTCTGCAACCTACATTTTTATGGTGTATCTTGTGGATATGACATGATTGTATCAAAAATGAAATCCAGAGATAATAGAAAAAGTTTTTAGTAGATTGCTCATTTAGGTTGCTTGGATAAAATATAGAGCCCTATAAAGTCAGCCATACAGTGCCCAACCTAACAGTGCCAGCCATAAAGTGTCCACCATTACAGTGCCATCAGTTGAATGCAGCTGTCAAAAAGTTAATATTACTTTCTGAAGTGTGAAAACAGAGTCAACAGATATTTGTGTTATGAAGGCTTGTGGCTGTACAGAGGGGCACCAGGGGCCACATATGGCTCCCATGCTCAATGTTGTGCTCCGATGGTCTAAAGTATCTAAAGTATCTATTATAAATGTGTCTGTCACACACTGAGACACTTCTCTGGTGTAACCACAATAGTAAATGTGGGTCAATGTGTTCAGTTGCCCATATTCCAAAACACCAACTTTTCCCTTAGTGGGTTGTCAGGTTCCTGAATTTAAGAAATAAAAGAAGCAAAAAATGTATCTCTCTTAGCCGTAGTGAAAATTGATGCCTTGCTTTGTGGGATAAAGTGGCAGAGTGAAGACATCAGGTCATATGTTAATATGTTAATGTTAATATGTTAATGCAGTCTTGAAGATGGAGTTTTTCTTCTAAGATGAGATTTAGGGTTATATGTATCCACGGGGCTGTGCGAGTTATCTGGCGTCAAAAAGTTGTTGTAGCCCGCTTCTTTAGATGCATAAACAGTCACATTCCAAACTTTGGCGCAATAAGCGCAGGAGTGACACTTTTTAGTGCGCCAAAGATTAGGGGTGTTCTGGGGGTGTCACACCACATTATTAGAAGTAGACACATTTAGGATTCTTTGATGCCAAATCTAGACGCAGAACAGTTAAAACAGCCAGACCAGGGTAAAGGTGGTCTGCCTTAGCCAGACTTGTCGAATTGGCACTACACTGCGCCTGTAAGTATGACCTGCAGAAGAGCAGCCAGACCAGGGTAAAGGTGGTGCCTGAGCCAGACTTGAGGTATTGGCACTACACTGCGCCTGTATGAATGACAAGCAGAAGAACACGTTCATACATTCTGGCGCAGTCTATACTACCTTAAAGTGAATTAGAACTGGCCTGTCAGCACCAACGTCCATACATGTTGACCTTAATGTTTTAGGCTTTTTAACACCATTGCTAAATAACTATTGCAAGACGAGTTACTGATAGATATTAAAAGTGTTATTCAAAAGACAACTGTTGTCCATATGCCCTATCAGCATTTATGTACATCACAGAGGGTGGGAGCCACAAAAGAGCCAATTCCCATTCTGGTGGACTCAGCCTATCGATGAATTACATGATTGGCTTTTCATGGTCGATCATTCATAGTATATAGTCAGATACAGCTTTTCCAGATTGTCAGGGGTTAAACAAGACTGTTTGTGTCAGACAACCCTTTAAGGATGTTCTGCTTCAAGAACTATGAAGTGTAGCACTTTAGTATGTAAACCCTTTAGAAAAAAAGAGACCAGCAAGGTAGTTGTAGAATATTTAGTAAAATATCAATATTTGAATTTTCAGTACCCTACTGAACTTCTCCTTAGTGTGAAAACATAAAAACTTCATGAGTTTGAACGTACCAGTCGAGAGGAAATGATATCTACTCTCATATAAACTTCTGCTTTTTAAATGCTGACATAGATACTCTGAAGAATCCATATGACTTCAACATAAGTTGTGAGAGGGAAGTGGTGCTAGAAATCTACCAAGTGGACAACTGAGATTAAAGGGGTTTTCCAGGATTTTCACCTGTGCAATAACTGGTTCCAGTAGTGACAACCCTTTGCTTGTTAGGTGACTGCATTGGCCCTTTCTGGCTATCACTAAAGTACAAAAAAAGAGCCAGCTCACCATTCCATATAATGCAGGACTGCACCGAACCACCCAGTAAGGGCCATAATAGTAACAGAAATTCATCAATCCTTGAGTAATGACTTTTTGGTACAATTTTGGCCCTTAAAGGGGTTTTGCCACAATGTAATGTTGACATGGGATCCTCCAAAATGGGTATTTAATCACTTTTTAAAAATATATGTGATAGAATTGCATCGAGAGAGCTACAGGCTGCCTTACCTCCCTTAGTTACTTAAAAGCTTCTATTAGATATGACTTGACAAGAGCTGCTGGCCGGGCTTTGCGCGAGCAACACTTCTTATCTGATGAAAAGGGATTTAAGAAGCTTTCAAGGGGCTGTTTGGGGAAATATCCCTTGTCTTTTGTATACAGAATCCACTATTGTAGTGTGATTATCTGAGTAGATTCCCTGCTTTATCTGATGACAGGAAACATGAAGGAGCTTTCAAAAAGGCTGTGGAGAAAGGTGTTATCCCTTTTTTATTTCAGAATCCACTAGTTGTAGTGTGATTATTTGAGGAACATTGCACACGATCCCTTATGCATGGCTCTGTGCTCTGGCAGTCTCTCTCTTTGCTCAGCTTGGCTTGTTTACTTTTTGCTTCTTAGCAGATAAGGCACTTCCTGGCAAAACCCCTTTAATGGCTAGTTTAGCAATGTGACACATCATCACGCAGGAGTATATAAAAGATACAGCAGGTAACCCTGAGCGTAGTACTGGGGGAAGCAGAGAAGAATTCTAGAGTTAGGTATAATGAGAATGTAGTTACTATAGCATTTAAAAAAAATCTATGTAGAAAATCCCTTTTTTTTACTGTAAGTAGCCAAGACCTACAAGAAGGAGCAGCTTAAGTAATGTCATATAAACAACCATGAAAAATAAAGGAAATGTGTACAAGTCTCCAGGAGCAGATGGATTACCAACATGAAAGAACTCAATTTAGTTATTTTTGTGCTCCTGTACATAATTTTTAGGGATTCTCTGGTGACTGGTGTCAGGTGTGGGAATTCATTGAGAAATGATTAAAAACATTGGAACTCTGTTTGGATTCCCTGTGGCTTACTAAGAAGCTAGCTTAAACAAAGCAGACTAACATGGCATAGAGAATATTTGTATCGACATCCAGTATCCAGCACAGTAAACAACTGGGACGGTTTTAAAACAACTCAAACGGTTTAACATTGTGCAAAGCATGCAGAAATGTTTATTGCCATATATGAACTTACGCCTGATTCCTTATTAACTCGTCCCATCAAATGTCAATTAACCAATGATCAGCTAACACATGACAAATTCTTACGTATCAAGTGATATAAAATGTCATGTACTTCCCTGTATTAAACAGAGTTGTATTACCCATCACTTGACTGGGCGGTAATTCTTGGGGGATCCCCGCTGTTCACAGCAAATACATATCTATATACTATATATATTTGGAGGAGGTAGCAATTTGGCTGGACTTCATAAAGAACACTTATCATTTGGTGCCGTGACTCGGAGATTATAACGCAATAGATTCTCCTCTCCATGACTGCCTTCATCAATTGGAAGCTGAAATATCACATCTTCCCTCTGTCGCTACATCCAAATTATGTCTTCTTTACAGATGGATCCAGGTTTGCAGACAACCAAGGACGATTCCCTCCCGGATTTGCGGTGGTTACCTTGCAAGAAACCGTGAAGGCTGGTCCTTTAACCTTTTCTGGAATGTCACCCCAAGTCGGGGCCCTCAAGGATGTGACAAAACTTGAAAATTTGTAAAGGGAAAAAACGGGTAAATTAAATAACCAATCACCCAAACACTTTGGGATGGCCCATGAGGGCACTAGTTTTTGGAGCGATTACTTTAAAACCATCAAATCGGTCCCCGGTCGACCATCATCGACAAAAAAGTCGAAAAGGGGAGCAGTCGATTAAAAGGGTTTAACCTTTTTTTAAAGCCCTAGGGGAGAGCAAAAACCCCTTCATTTTTTACACCCAAACAGGGCGGGAAAAAAGGGCGGGAAAATTAAAACATCCACAACAGCCCAAAAGGAAATACGTGCACTTCAAAAGGAAACCCAAAATTTAGTTTAAAACCCACAAAAAAAAAAAACACACAAACTTTTCCACTATCCCTGTCTTGTCCCCACAGCATGAAACCCTTTAAACCGCATAAACCCTCAAAATTTGAAAAAATAGCCGAAGCAGAAAGATTTTGAACCATATTTTTTACTTGAACGGGACATTGAATATCCCTGTCCGGGAATGCAGAAGGGACCCCAAACCTGCTTGACCCCCTTTTTTAAAAGTGCCAAAAAAAAGGGGAGTCTTTAACCCCTTTTTTAGTTGAACTGGACTTTTGATTATTTCTTTTGTTTTGTCCCAGAATCCCCCAAAACCCTGCATGCCCCAGATTAAAAAAGTCCCAAAAAAAGGGAATCTTTCAAAAAATTTTTTTGGAAACCCCCCCCCCCCCCAAAAAATTGGGGAAACCCCTTAAAAATAAAAAAATTTAAAATTTCTTGTCCTGTCCCCCGGAATGCCCATTAAACCTTTCTGACCCACAGATTCAAAAGTCCCGGGAAAAGGGAGTTTTTAAAAACCACCATTTTATTTTTCACTGGACATATACTCCCCCTTTGTCCTGGGTAGCGTTTTCCCCTCCTTTATGGGGTTGGTCCCAAAATTGACTTCATTTGGGAAAAATACTGGGGGTTCCCGCCCTGTTACCCAGGTCCCCCCCCCCCTTTTTCTTGGTTTCTTTTTCTTATTTTACTCAGCTTGCTGGGGGAAAATTGTCTCTTACTTTGTTCTCGGGTTTTGTGCCCCCTTTACTCCATGTCCCTTAACCAATTTATTTTTTAAAAGGGTTTTCCCTGTACCCCCTTTACAATTCAGGGGAAAAATTTTTTTTACCAGCTATTTTGTACATGAAAGGGTTTTTTAGTATTTTAAATTTCTAGAAAACACATTTTTAAAATAGGAGGGAAAATCCCACCATGTCTTTGTTTCTTTTTTTAAAATTGTATTAAAGGGGTTGTCTAAATACAGGGTTTTAAAAGCTATTTTAAAAGGTCTTGCAAAAACAAGTCTTTTTGGGCAATATGTGCCCATTAACAGTGTCCCAACCTTTTCCGTTTCCCCTTGACCAGAAAAAACCATTAAAAAACCCTTTAAAAAAACCCCCAAAACCTCCCCTTGGGTTTAAAATTTTGTGAAGAACAAATGTCTTTTTAAAACAAAAATTTTTTTAAATAGGACCTGTAGTTTTGCTGCATTTCAAAGCAGCATAAACCCAAAAAAATTAAAAAATTTACTTCCCCCCAACTTTAAAAAAATTTGTGGGGGGAGAAATGCCATTTTAAATCCACAAATTTCTTTCCCAAAAAACCATAAATTATTCTGTTTTCTTACAGTACGTGCCCCCAAAAAAATTAATAAATGACTTTTTCACCCACTTTTAAAAAAATTGTGAGGGGGGAAATGGCATTTTAAAAGCCACATTTTTTGTTAAAAAAGGACCTTTAATTTTGGGGCTGTATCTCACAGAAAACATCCCCTCAAAACCTTTGGGACAATGTAAAAACTTTTTAAAGGGATAAAGTAGTAAAGGGAATACGGTGTTTTTATTGAAACCTTTTTCTTTTACATTTCCCTCACAGCAAAACCAGCAAAATGAACTTTTTGGGGAAAAGAAATAAAAATTCCCGTAAAAAATTGTCATTTTAAAAAAAAATTTTTAAAAGAGGATTTTTTCTTTTTGAAGGGGAATGTAAGAAAACCGGAAAAACCTAATGGGTGCCCTGCAATTGGGGCCACAAATCAGAGACCCAAACCCTGTTAAATTTTTAAAGGAAAATAAAAAACAAACCACATTATCGGGGTTGGAAAGCCGGTGCGTTTGTTGAAAATTGATTTCCTCCCGTGCTAAAGGTTTCCCGTCAGATATGACGCTACTGCGGGCAGGACAACACCCCCAGGGCGGGGACGGGGCCAGCTGGGGCCATTCGCCCATTTTGGATCCCCAAAGCCCTTTTGGGTTTCCGGGAACACAACAAAAACACGGTTTGAGAGGGCAGATGGGTCTGCACCATGATCTTAAGCTGGTCTCTGTGTTTTGGATGGGCCCTGGATTCATCGTTGGTGACGTGGTAAAAAAAAGATTGCCAGAGGTCCCCCCATTGGGTTTCCTGCCAAACCTTTCCCTTTGCTTTTTGCTCTGCTAGGGCCTCCCTTGGGGCACTCTACTGCTGTCACTTTCGCTGATGTTTTTTCCCCTGAAAATTTGGTAACGTGAAGAAAGCCCAAAACAGATGCCCCCCTCCAGTTGATCAAACAGCAAGGTCCCTTTTCCTGTTTTTACTCTTTTTTTTGGGGTGGGGGGAAAGGGAAAAGTGCTGAGTTTTTTTTTTTGTACCGGGGATCCAGGGGGGTGGCCCCCCAGTAACTGTTGTTCTTTTTGAGGGTTTTAATCCCGAGGACCCTGTTGGAGGAAATGGGCCCCAAAACCCCTCTTTTTTGAGAGATGGGCCTTAAACCCCCAAGCCTCGGGGGTCGAGGGGCCAAGAAAAACTGATCTTCCCCTCTTCCCCTCCCCTCAAAATTCGCCCCAACCTTTTTTCCAAAGGGCGGGGACGTGGGGTAACGCCCGGTTTTAAAATACCTCCTCCCCCTTTCCTCCGTTTGCCCCGGAAAAGTTTAAAACACGGGCCCTGACTTGCCTAGAAAAATGAAACCTGAGAGCTGATGCCACCTTGACTACTCGGGGACCCCAAAACCCACTGCCAAAAGAAGACCGATAAAATTTGTGAAACCTGCCCGGGCCTTGGGATTTGACGGAGAAAAAGGCCTCCTTTGGTCCGATCTGTGTCCTTTCTCCTCCTCCGTGTGGGGGGCCCTTTGTTGTTTCAGGTGCCCAACGATCTTTCCAAAACCCAAAGATCCCCAAAAAGCCCCATCGCAAGGGAAATTGTCCCACGGGCCCATTTTGGTGGCTTCTTCAAAATGGAAAAGGATGGTGCAGAGCTCTTTCCCCCTGCCCCCAAACCCCTTTTTTGGCCAACAACCCCCAGGTCAGGCCATGTGTCACTTTGTACTGGTTTTTGGCAAAATTTCGCTGCTGCCACAATCGCTGGAGCATATGGAGGGGTTTGGAAATTTCCCGCGTGTTGCCCCGTCAACAAAAGGACGGGTTTAAAGGGGGGGCCGAGCTGACCCCTGCAACGAGCCAAGGGGGATGAAAACAGGGTTTTCGAACGGCGGGAAATTTCGAACTTGACTTCGAGCCTTTCCCCAGGGAAGCAGTTCCCGACCCGGGGAGCTCTTTAGAAATTTTTTGAAGACAAGGTTCATGACAAGGGGCCAGGCAAGGATTGTCCCTCCTTTCCGATCTTAAAGGACGGCCCGCAGATTTTTTCCCGTTAAACGCACACCACCTTGCCTGGCACAAGGTTCTTGCCCCAGCCAGCGCTCGGGTTTCGTTTTCAGAGCCGTCCACAGCTCCTGACCTTGGGTGGATGGGCTCCAAAAACAGATTAATTTCAACAGGCCTGGTTTTTTCGGGGAAAGTGATGCCACCAGAGGGCCTTGGGGAAAGAACCCTGCACCTCCCTGCGGTTGGTTTTTAAGAGCGGGCGCCGAGCCTAAGAGCCACCGCACCCCCCGAGACATCCACCCAGCTCACCCAGTGACTGTCACAGAGATATAGCGGCCTTGATGTGCTTTTCTATCCCTGTGTCCGGGGGTCAGATGGGGCTTTTCTGGACACCGATGCAGACAAAAAAACGCTTGAAAAATTTTTGATGACACGTGGCCGGCCAAAGGGTAGGGGGCTTTTCTGGCCAAAAAGGGAAAATCCTGCTTCGGCATCTGGTTTTTGGGGGCCCCGGGCAAAGGGGCCAAAAAACATGGCGGAACCCATCTTGGGGTTTTCCAAAACCAAGAAAAAAAAAGCCCAAAATTTTCCAAAGGCCAAAAGCCTGGGCAATGCCGGAAAAATTCAAGGGGGTTTTGGCTTTGGGGATGGTTTTGGTTAAAGTGTTTTTCTCCCCCCAAAAACCTGGAAGAAAAAGAAGGCCCTTTCCCCTTTTAAATGGCCGCGGTACGGCATGCGGTTTGTCAAACTGGCGGAAGGGGAAAAGGGGGAGGATGGGGGCTCCCTTTTTTGGTTCCCCCCCGGGCAAAGGTGGAGGGGTTGGAAAAAACGGGGCTGATCCTGATCATGCTCTGAAAAGACATGGGCAGCTGAGGGAAAGCTTGGTGGTGGCGGAGGGGGGAGGGAGGCGGAGGGAAAAAGGGTGTGACAGTGGTTGGAAGGCCCCCCCGGCGTCAGCTGGCCCTTTATTTTGGGCCCAAATTGTTTGCCTCCAAATTCAAACCCCATGCCCTTTTGCTGCATGTGAATAGAACTTTGAAAAGGGGTTAAAAACCCCCCCTAAGGTTCTTGGCCTCCAACCTTTTAATTTGGGTTTTATTAAAAAATTGGAAAAAATGAAACCCCCCTCGGGTTAAAAATTCAGAGGGGTTGGGTTCCCCCAAAGGCCCCCAGGCCTTTGAAAAAGGGCCTGGACCTTTTTTGGAAAATGCGAAAAGCCCCCCAAAAAAGGCCCCCGGGGGTTTGCCCCCTGACCCTGCTGGCCCAACTATCAAAAACTTTCTGCAAAACCCAGGCCCTCTCCCTTTTTGAGGGGAACCCGTAAATGACACCCTTTTCCCCCATCCCTCCTTTTTCCCCCGACCACCAGGATTAAGCGGCCCCCGCAACAAATTTTTGCTTTAAAAAAGAAACCCCTTTGGGTCCCACCCGTTGTTTAAACAAACAAACATTTTTAAAAAACAGGTGACCCCTTCCGTCGGTTCCCCCCGGAAAAATTCTGCCAATCCAGGAGGGAAAACGGCTAACAAAAAACCAAAAAAGGGCCTTTCAAGGCCCTTGGGCCAAAAGCCCGGGAATTTTAAAATTTGCCCATTGACCGGGCCTTTTTTCCCCTTTCTCCCCTCTGATGGGATCCCGTTTAAAAAGGGGGTCAAGCAGAAAAAAATCCCTCCCCTTTTTGGGCCCCCTTGATCTTTTAAAAATGCCTTCTGACCCCAACCCCTTTTGTCCAAACCAAAAAGAAAGGGCTTCCCGAAAATTGGGGAAATTTTCCACAAATGGTTTGGGGGACAAAAAAGGTTGAAAAATTTTGGGTTTTTCAAAGTTGGAAAAGGGTGCTGGTGATGCTTGAAAGAAAGAATTTGGGCCGTTGGGGCCCCGGGAAACAGGAAGGGTAGAACCCGCTGAAAATTGGGAGGTTTCCCTTTAAACCCCGAAAAGGACAGATTTGGGCCAACCCCGGTTTTTTTACTGAGATTTCACAGGGGGCCCCTGAAAAAACCCCAAACGTTTAACCCCCCCTGATGGATCCCCGAACCAAATATTCCCCTTGGGGGAAAAAAAAAAAACCCAATTGGTGTTGTCGCCAGCCCCCTGAAGGGGCCCCCTCCTCTCCCCTAAACCTCCCCACCTCCATGTCCCTACCCCCTCCCTTTCTTCCCCTTACCAAAAACCTGAATTTTCGGCCCTCCAATTTTTTAAACCCGAAAATATAAAAAATTGAAGAAAAAGGGAAAAAAGGGAAGTTTTGGAAAAGTTTTTTAAACACCCTTTTTAAAAGACCCCCGGGGAAAAAAAACCCCAAAAAACCAAATTTTTCAAAAAAAAACCCTTTTTTAAAAAATTCCCAAAAAACCCAAAATTGCTGGAATTTAAAATTTTAAAAATGGGAAAGTAGATCCCATCAACAAAAGCCCGGCCCCGCGCCAAAGTTTAAAAACAACGTATTGAAATGTATTTGGGTTTAAAAAAAAGGTTTTTGGCACCTATCAAATTTCACCTTTTTTTGGTGACTATAAAAATTGGGCTGTTTTTTCAAAAAAAGGGTTTTTTTAATTAACCTTTTTGGCAAAAAATTAATTTTTTTAATCAAAAACAAAAAGCTGGCCTGCCCCCAAAGTGAATAAACCCCGTATCGGAAATGTATTCCGATAATACAATGGGGATTTTTTGGGGACCTTCAAAATTTACCTGTGGGGACTGAAAAAATTTTTTTGGGTTTCAAATTTAAATGCAAGCTGCCTCAATTTAAAAAAGCTGTAGTTTCGCCAAAGTCAAAAAAAAACGGGATCTGTTTATTTTTCGTAAAAAACAAGTATTTTTTTTCACCTATCAATTTTACCGGGGGTGGGCTAAAAAAATTGCTGTAAATTAAAAAATTTAAATGCAAAGTAGATCTTCAACAAAAACTGGGCCCGCGCCCAAAATGAAAAAAACACGTAATGAAATGAAATTTGGATAAAAAAAGATATTTTTTGGGACCTTTCATTCAACCCGTGGGACTATAAAAATTTTCTGGGTTCAATTTTTAAGGTTTCCTGGTGGGAAAAATTTTTTTTTATTTTAAACAAAGGTTTTTGGAAAATTGGGCCCAAAATTTGAAAAAAATTAACAAAAACCCCCTTCCCTGAAAATGTTTTTGGGGATTGGAAAAATAAAAGTTTTTGGTGTTTTTCACCTTACAAAAAACCCTTTTTCAAAGGGTTTAACCAAAGGGGGAAGGGGGAAAAAGTAAAAACCCTTTTTTAAGTTACCAAAAGGGGTTTTCCCAAAATGTTTAAAAAAAACCCAAAAAGGGGAAAAAAAAAATATTTCAAACAAAACTGTTAACAATAAAGCTATTTCCGTGCTAAAGTCTACCCCTAAGTTTGGTGAAATTTATCCAAAATATCTTTATAAGCCCTTTTCTGTGTTCGCCCCCGGGGGCCCCCCTCCGTCCCCCCGTTGGGCTTTTCAGCGGGAGGATTCTCCTTTAAAATTCTCTACCTAACTACTTAAAATCCCCAAATCTCTAATCTAACAAATTGTAAGGATCACAGCAAATAGTAGAGGTTTCTCTGTGAAGAAAAGAAAAATTTCGCTGACTGTTTGGACCAAGCAGAGCGCAGTCCTTTGCTCTGGACGCTGAGGACACTGAGGCTGAAAAAAAAAACGCTGTCTTGTAAAAGAGGTCATGTGATTTTTCCAGCCAATCGCAACCATACACATCCCAGTCATGACGTCGCACACACATCTCACCCTGCTTTTTCGTAAGCTGATTTGGGGCCCCCAAAAGACAGGAAGCGCCAAAAATGGCGCGTTTAATAGAGATGCACAGATTTTACCTAAATTATCGATGATCAAAAAATTTCGACAACAAAAAAAACTGTGCCGATTTCAACTTTGTCGATAATAATCGCTCAACACTAATGTCAGCCTCAGATGGGCCTTGCGAGGTTTCCAGACAGCTAGTGGAATGCCAATCAAGGACAATGAATTCATACAACCTTGGGGGACGATCTCCGCTGCCTGCCCAGTGGCTGCCTCAAGACAGAGCAAGGGGGAAAAGGTAGAGATGGGGGAAGCAAAAGGCATTCAAACTTTTTACAGGCTAAAAAAAGGTTGTACCCTTCCCCCAGCTATTCGAGAGGAAAAACAGTGACAGCCGGTATAAACCCCGTGGAGCAAGAAAGGCAAGGAGACAAGGACAAGAAGGAGAAGAAGGGGAAGAAAAAGATAGGAACAAAAACCAGGACCAAGATACACTGAACCTAAGTCCCGACCACCTAAAACAATTTCCCCCAAGTCAATCCAATGGAAAGAAAAATTGGGAGGAAAAAGGACAGAATCCCATAAGTTGGACTCTGGAGAAGAAATAAGAAGTTTTTGCTTGCCAAAGGCACTGTCCCCCAGCTACATGAAATGGCCCATGGCGCTGTACACAGAAAAATCAATCAGGTGATTTTTAAATTTTAATTAAAATAACTTAGCACTGGAATCTCCACTGCAGAATCAATTATGAAGAGGTTTGAAATATGTGTTGCTTGCATCAAGAAGAATTAAACCAAACACAGAGGAATCCACAGGGAGAAAACCCTTTTACCCTTTCCAAAAGAATTTAGATCACCACATTGAGATGCCAGGAGTGGAAGATGCAATATGTCCCAGGTAACAGATATGTTTTCGGGCTGGCTGGGGCCTCCCGGTCCCCAAAATGACTGTAAAAATCACCGTGGAAAAAAATCCAGACTAACTAGTGTGCGATTTGGGGAAACCAACAGTTATTAATCGACCCGGGCCAGATTTTCGCAGAAATAAACGAGCATTTGGAAAAAAGTTGGGGCCCAAATCGAACCCCACACCCCATATCACTCACAGAGCCAAGAACAAAATTTAGACTGTCAAAGCCCCATCGAGGAAAATTCTTAAAGCTAGCAAGTAAGGATAAGAGAAACAGAGTTTAAAGGGGTATCGTTTCATTAAATGGTCTTCGAATTTAAAGGGGACAGTGAAAACAAGCAAATTTTTAATTGGATGTCATTAGCAAAACGCCTTGTTCTCACGTGCCCCTTTTTCTTGTTTTTTATTTATCTGATATCCGTGTGGGGCTAATCCTTTCCCCCTTGCAAATTTATAGGGAGCTCATTTCATTTGTCAGCCCCCGGGTCGATTTAGGAGCTGTGCTTGAAAGAGTTAGAGGGGGTAGCATTTTTCTGTCTCCACACCTCAGAAACAGATGCAGCAGATTGTACAATGAGAAAACATGACAGTTTTGCCCCGTGCCTAACTCTCCCGCATACACCAATCGTGCCGTTCTTTAAAAACTTAATAATCTCAGCTGGAGAGGAGATCAGTGCTTGATCAGATTGAATCAGCCTTTGGATGTTACGTCTTATAAAAAAGACTGAAAAGGGGGGAAAACCAGTGAATGTGGACCCAGAGGGGAGGGGGGGGGGAAGTCTCAGGGCCCCAATGAAGGGGGGGATGATGTCATCCAGCTGGGGAGGGGAAGAAACGCCCCTGATTCACGAGTTGAGAAGCTCAAGGGATGTAATGACCGAAGTAAGGAAGCGATCATCCCTTTTTGTTTTAGGGGGGTGTAGGTTGGGAATTCATTGAGAAATGATTAAAAAACATTTGGAATCTGTTTTTACCTTTTTATATTTATTTTATTTCTCTTTAAAAAATTTTATTACATTTCTGAATCATTCTTTTTCTTTATTTCCTTTGACCATTAAAACAGTTTTTATGCGCTCGGGAAAACCAGCTTTTGCAAAAGAACACCTTCAGGGTATACCTTTCTGAATAGGGTGAAGAAATTAAAGGTTTCCCCATGGCTTACAAGAAGCTAGTTTTAAACAAAACAGACTAACATGCAATAAGAATATTTTTTTTGACTCCGTATCGAACAGTAAAAACTGGGAGGTTTTAAAAAACCTTGAACGGGTTTTTAAAAATTGTGCAAAAGCTGCAGAAATGTATATTGCCATTAGAATTATGCCCGATTTTTTATTAACTCGTCCCATCAAATATCAATTAACCAATGATCAGATAACACATGCTATGACAAATGCTTATGTATCAAGTGATATAAAATGTCATGTACTTCCCTGTATTAAATAGAGTTGTATTACCCATCACTTGACTGAGTGGTATTTCTTGGGGGGATCCCCGCTGTTCACAGCAAATACATATCTATATACTTAATTTGGAGGAGGTAGCAATTTGGCTGGACTTCATAAAGAACACTTATCACTGGTATAGTGCCAGGAGACTGGCGAAAGGCAGTCACTAATGTCAAATGTCCATTCTAGTCTCACGAGAGAGAGAAAAAATCACCCATCTTTCCCAGAGTCCGGAATGTAAAATGCCCATGTAAGTCCCACGTAAAACAGAAAGAAAAAACACAGCCGTCCCATGTAAGATGTGCAGTCTTGCATCAGCAGACCCACCTAAATCTTATGTGCAGTCCCATGAAAAAACAGAAATAAAAACACAGCAGTCACATGTAAGATGTACAGTCTTACATCTGCGGACCCAGGTAAATCTCATGTGCAGTCCCACGTAAACCACTTGTGAGACAGATGTGCAATCCCATGTAAACACAAACAGATAAAGCATGTAGTTTTGTTCTGCAGATCTGTAGAGGTCAGATGTGTAATAATCTGCAGGATATATCACTGTGTGAGAGAGAGAGAGACAGAGAAAAATAACCACCCATCTTTCCCAGAGTAATGAATGTGAAATTTGCATTCCAGTTACAAAGCATGTAGAGAGAGCGAGAAATATAGATATACACTATCAACTTACGCTTAGCTTTTCACTTCCAATGATTCCAATGACAGCTAGGAGCCTCTCCCTTCCCCCAGTTCACACAGAATGAATTGTCACGTGTACACTTTTGGGGCGTGGCTGCAGAGAGAAGCACACCCCTCCTTTTCACAAGAGCCCATCACAAGGCAGGTTGGGATTGCTGCGGCAAGAGACCCTCAGGTCGCACTCATATCAACCAGTTCATAGAAAGGATGTTATGGAGCTGAAGATGACCAATTAAAATGATAATGGTAAGGGAAGATCTTAGTTATGAGTTATAAGGAAAGAATGAAATAATTAGACTTATGTAATCTATAAATACTGTAGGAAGGCACAAGGTAATATTGTTGACGAACGATATGTGTCACCGATCTGCCTGAGGTCAGTGAAGTAAAGCCCATTTATTCTGTTAGGCCACTGACATGTTTATATTAGTAGTATGGCAGTAATGCCATGATCCGGGTTGGGCTTTATTGGTGCAGTCAGAAGAGTTCGGTGGGATGACTGCTCCCACATTTCAGGCCAGTGCTTACCAGCCCTATATAAGGCCAGCAGGCTCAGGTGAAAGGGGGTGTGGTTCCCTACCTGTCCAAACTGCTCAGTGGAGTGAGCGTTTGTCTGAGAGCCAGGGCTGGGCCTTGCACTCCTGAGAGACTGAGACCTGCATGCGGTTTCCTAACCCTGTGAAACAGAGTACGGTACTGTACCTATACCAATGACTGTGATAGTGAATGTGTTTTGTTTTGGCTGAAGCAAGCCCTGCTGTTTATTTCCCGATTTATATGAACTGTACCAATAAAGCTGCAGTGTTTCACGTTAAAGGACTACTTCCATTTGAGTGAATCCCTACAGTTCATAATTAGCCCTTATAAAAATATGGTGAAGAGCTGTTTCAGGTAAATTTTCCTCAAAAGGCGAGGAGGCATTCACTGTCTCTAGAGCTGACAAACCTTCTTTATCCTAAGAGCTGTGAATCTGTAGAACAGCCGCCTCAGGAGCTGGTCTCAGCAGGATGAGGTGAGGGCTTCAGAAGGAATTTAGACAACTAAATATTATTATCACTCACATAGACATAGAATTCATGTTTTAATGTTGATCCATTCTAATTGCTACTTGGGATCAGGAGGGAAAGATTTACTTTTATGGCAGATTGGTCAATGCCTTCTAGGTTTCATATTTACTCCGATCAATAGGAAAGAGTTCTAAAGTTACTCATACGCCTCCTCTTTATCCACAACATTTATATATACATATATATTGCTGAGCAAATGTTTAAGGTGGATGTGGTAAAATGTCATGTGTCATTGCGGTAACTTGCACTGCCAGCAAGCACCGATCTATTTAATGCATTCACCAAAATGATCCTCGCTGTGCAGGTCATCTTGCTAGCTGCCTCTCTATATGATGCAAACACTTCCAGCACTGCTATATTCTGCTGCTGTTGGTTTCTCCACCCAGGTATAGGGAGGCACAGCCAGAAATTCCACAAATTTAAAACCATGGTTTCCTGCAGTGTTAGGCTTTCCTAGCCTATCCCCTGTCTTCTGAAGGTATATTAGGCAGCTTCTCATCTCATACCCTTCCTGAGCTTAGGTTCCCAGTGTCCGTGTGTCCTAGTTTCCAGCAAAGGTGTTCCTGTTTCCTGTTTCTTGATCTCCTGTTACTGACTGTGTCTTGTCTCATTGTCCTTTCTGATCTCTTCACTCCTGACCCTGGCTACGTCAACCTGTGCCACCCACCCTGCATTGCACTATTGTCTCTGACCACTTGGTCTGCCGCTACTAGTTTGGGGACTGCTCTGCACCTGGTGCCTACCCTAACAGCCCAGTCTGTCCTCACCATCAAAGGCTCTAGTGAAGACCAGATAGCCACTTTGTTATGCCCCTCAGTTGTAAGCCTGGCTAATGGAACAGTGGGTTCACACCAACTGTTGTTACATGTTATAAGGTAAGGATACTTCGAAAAATGGAAGTGATAAATATTTTTTATCAATTAACAAAGTGAATGAACAAAAGTAAAATCTCAGTCAAATAAATTTTTGGTCTGACTGTACTTTGCCTTCAAAACAGGATCAGTTCTTCTAGGTATACTTTTACATAGTTTTGGAAGAAACTTGCTAGGGAGGTTGTTCCAAACATCTTAGGAAACTAAACTCAGATCTTCTGTGGATGTGGGTTTGCTCAAATCCTTCTGTATTTTCATGTTATCTCAGACAGAGCCGATGATGATTAGATGAGAGTTCGGTGGCGGTCATATCATCGCTTTCTGTTCTGAAGGCAAGGGGTGGCATCCCAAATATTGATTTTATTAAGACTTCCCTTTGTTCATTCACTTTGCATTTTAAATGAAGATAAACTAGTAACAGTTGTTTTTCTGAAAACATTCTTACATTACAGCATTTTTTTTCACACCTGCCTAAAACTTGCATGGGAACTGTTAGAAGCAGTGCTGTACAGTGGGGAGGTAGCTAGAATTGTCTATGTGAAAGGGTGATTTTTCACTCAGGTGGGTCTGGTCCCTTCCCTACAGTATGGCGCTTACTTTGGCTGTTTGCAGCCACCTTCATTATTCTTCTCTAATACAGCCCCTGGCTACTGTATTCCTGTTTGGTACTGTATATCCTGTTGTGACTTTTATGATAAAAAGTTTTCTCATCTGGATGTTTTCACAGAACCTGCTCTTTCTGCTTCTAATTCAGGCTTCCACTTCCCCTGTAGGTGTTTGGCAGCTCAGTGCCAGTTCTAATTCCTAGCTGAGACTATTAGAGGGATATTGATGATGGAGGGGTTTTGAAAAAAAAAACAAAAACTACACTGACATGAGAGAAAGCTTTTAAGACTAGAACAGTGATTCTTCTACATTAATTCTTACCAGTGCATTTACATGCAAAGACCGCCGGCGGTCTTGAAAACACAGAACATGTTCATTCTTCCGCCCGGTTTCTGAACATGTCTATGCGAAGGACGAGGGCTTTTCTCTGCAAACCATGGAGAAAAGCTGTCCCCCTGCGGCTGTGTGCATGGCCCAAAAACAGTGCAAATGCCGGTCGGGATTTCCGACCGGTATTTGCACTGTGCCGTGTGAACGGCCCCTAAGGGGTTAAAGTTTCACTTAGTAAGCTCCCACCTAGCTGATAAGATAGAGCAGAACTACCCAAGCCACCTACAAAAATTTCTGTAGAGGAGCAAGGTATAAAAACTCCTCTTTGAAATATAGAAAAATCAGAACAAATGTTATTTAGTGATAATCTTTATTTACCTTTCCCTCCATGTTTAATACAAATTGGTGAGAATTGAATTCTCCTTCTGAAACTCCACTTCTTGTCAGCAAATTATATTATAAACTCTACCTTGTTTTTTAGATTAAAAATAAAGTATTTCCATAACGTAGTTGGGTGCTGTGGATATTTTTATACATCAATTGGGCAAGCAGCGTCCTTCCAAGGGGCACCGAGCCACAATACAGTGTTCTGAACACTGTCCTTTGCACCTCTTTTAAAGAAGAAGTTTTGACAGTTTAATGGGCTAGAGTATTTGTGTCAAGGAGGAAAGACGTCAGCAATATTCTTAAAGAAGCAATTATTCCTGCCTATTAGTACGGTAAGAACATTTACAAACAATCAGAAAGTGAGAAAGATTATTTACAAGTGAAAAACATTTATGACAATTGTCAATCTTCCCTGCAGTGGATGTCCCAGCCAATTCACCTCATTGTCAGACCCTGCAATGTTCAGAGAAATTGCAGAAAACCCAAGAGCTACATCTCAACAGGTTTCAGCATGTTAATTGTTCAAATTAATGACAGTTCAACTAGAAAAAGACTGAATAAATGCTGTTTGCTTGGAGGGGTTGCTAGGAGAAAGCCTTTTGTGTCTTAAAAGAACTAGGCATCACGGCTTTAGTTTACAAAGTTATCTTAACAAACCACAAGACTTCTGAAACAGGAACTTCCTGCCCTTGTGCCAGCATCAGTTCATTATTGTCTATCAGAGCTCCTGACCTGCTCCTGGCTTCTGCTGTTCCCAAGTTAACCCCTGAGATTCCTGAAGTCAGTTTGTTATAGTCCATTAGAACTCCTGACCTCCTGGCTGTATTTATTCCTGCCATTGCACAAGTCCATTTATACCTGCTGTATTTCTGATGTTGCATCAGTCCGTTAATCACTGCATTTCATTCTGCTGTACCAGTCTGCTACCCTCCTTGGATCTGTAATCCTCCTATGGCTATACACCTGCTGCCACCGCTTCCAGTGTCCGGTGTCCCTGTCCTGCACTTCGGCTGCCACCTCAGATAGCTATGTCAGGGTTAGCGAGCTGAGGATTCCCTGTGACGAAGTCCATTCCAGACTTGCTGCGGGCTCCAGTGAAGACCTGGGGCCGCTTAGACTCCACTCCCTGGCATGGGTCTCCACCTATACCATCTCACCCACGGTGATCACAGTGGATCTACAGCTATCACCTAATGATCAACATGTTAGTGCATACTGTCACCGTTGGATTGTTACACACCTATTGTCAAGTAAGGTGGAGGAGAAGTAATGATTTGGGCTTGTTTTGCAGTTACAGGCCATAGTGACATACTTTGTAAGGTTAAAAAAAATATATATCCAGTTCAGCCTCTTATTCTACAGTATTGATCCAGGTGACGACAGAAAACACTATGATGTAGAAGTCAATTGTCCTTATTTTAGGGAAAAAAATGTCTTCCCAAGTCCAAATCTGGTCATCAGAATAAATCCCTGGATCAACGAACCTTCTCCAGAATTCTAGTCAATATAACTTGCTATATTATTGAATTTCAGAAGAGCATTCAGGTCCCTTTGAACTTATTTAGTGAGTTCACTTTGACAAGCTCCTCTGACAGAGTTCCACAGTCTCGCTGCTCTAATGGTAAAGAATCCCTTTCTATGTTTGTGTAGAAACCTTCTTTCCCCTTGTTCTGAATACAGTCCTGGGTATAAATAGATCATGGAAAAGATTTCCATATTGATCTGTTATATATGTATATATTTATACATATTTATTAAGTCACCCTAAAGTCGTCTTTATTGTATTCCGCTCATTCCTGTTATTATTTTTGTTGCCTGGACCTAAACACCTTCCAGTCATTCAGTTGACCATGAACTCCCCTTCACACCAAAGTAGCCACCATCTATCCAACAGCTAAAGCTTGGTTGAAACTAGATGATGCAAGAAGTATTCTAGTATGGTTGAAAAAGAATAGAATCAAGACGTTGCAGTCTAGATCCTAACCCAATAAAAAGGCTTAAAGGGGTTGTCTCGCTACAATGATTGGGTTTTAATTTAAAGATCTTTAAAAAACAAAGCAGTTTGCAATATAACTTTCATTACAACATGTTCTAACTGAATTTGAGCTAGCCGTAATTTAACTACATCAGCTTCTCATAATCTCTATAGAAGCCGACTGTTACCTTATCTACGCTTCAGGTCTGAATGTCACTCCTTGATACAGTCGGAGAGAGAGCCCCTCCAGCTTCTGATGGGAGAGACTCTGGCGTCTGGTCCTACCTGATAACCTGTGTGCACTGTTCTCTGCCTCTACACAGATAGATGTGACAGCAGTGACCCTCTGTTACTATCAGTATGTCTTTGAACTGTACATACTAATACTGTCAGTCAGCATGTGAATACTTTATGCTCCGTATAGTGAGACACCTGATTGTAACTTCCTTGTTGTTGCTGAGATGGGAACTTGTAAGCTAGCAGGGGATTAGGAACCATGCACCCCTCTGCTCTATTGCAACCAGCACTTCCAGACCTCTCTACACTCTAATCAGCCCTCTTTGAAAGACTAGGCAGGCAACCAGAACCTGAAGCAACCCTCCCCCCCCCCCTGTTAAGTTACTAGCTGCCTTGTGGATGGGGGAGAGGAGCAGACAGACAGACCAAAAGCACGCCCCCAGTTCAACTTACAGGGACTGCAGGCTGAAAGCTCGTAATGAGACAACTCCTTTAAGACCTAAGAGAGCTGTGCATAAATTAATGTTTACAAATCTCAATTAACTGAAGCAACGCTGTAAAGAAGAGTGGGCCAAAATTTCTGCAGAACAGCATGAAAGACTGATAAAGTCATAAAGAAAACTATAACTTCTAAGCACTTCTACCAACAACATTTTTTCTATTACATCCTGATACATAAATAAGAACGGAAAAACAGACACCTCCTCCCATGAAAATGACTGGATTCCTTGGTGACATGAGATCCTGTCCGAACTCACCCGGCCTCGGGTGTAGCAAATCCAGGAAACAGCGGAGAGAGGTGGTTCAGCACTCCATAGGTAAAAAACATTAACTTTATTGTCCCATAGTAGAAAAAATAAAATCAAAGAACAAACATGGTAAAGCTATTGACGCGTTTCAGGTCTACATTGCAGAAAGGACCCTTAGTCATAACACAGCTATCTCAAACATCCAACATGTTTATATAGACCAGTAATCATAAACAGATGAACATTAACCCTTATGAGGTCAAAGCAAAACATGTGCAAAAAACGCATGAATTGGAAAATGAACTTATCTTAATATCCAAAGTAACAATAGAAAAAGCACACATATTATGCATGATAGAAACATCAATAAACATATAAAAGATCAGATCTATAGTTTAAGCCTTTTGGAAAACATGTGTTGAGTGACAGAATCCAAAAGGCTTCTCTATCTAATATAAGCTTTATCCAGTCTCCACCTCTAGTGGGACGATTAACTTTTTCCAGAGCTTTAACCCTTAAACTTGCTATAGAGCCAGAATGCATGTCTCGAAAATGTCAGGAGCCTCTCGATTCTGTCACTCAACACATGTTTTCCAAAAGGCTTAAACTATAGATCTGATCTTTTATATGTTTATTGATGTTTCTATCATGCATAATATGTGTGCTTTTTCTATTGTTACTTTGGATATTAAGATAAGTTCATTTTCCAATTCATACGTTTTTTGCACATGTTTTGCTTTGACCTCATAAGGGTTAATGTTCATCTGTTTATGATTACTGGTCTATATAAACATGTTGGATGTTTGAGATAGCTGTGTTATGACTAAGGGTCCTTTCTGCAATGTAGACCTGAAACGCGTCAATAGCTTTACCATGTTTGTTCTTTAATTTTTCTACTATGGCACAATAAAGTTAATGTTTTTTACCTATGGAGTGCGGAACCACCTCTCTCACGCTGTTTCCTGGATCCTGATATATAATACCATAGAATTTAAAGAGGGTGTACACACAGCTAAGATAAGTATGTCACAGACAAAGAAATCTCTGTTCTATTTTTTTAATAGCAAACATTTTAAAGCCATGAGTGAAGTGTGTCATACTTGATCGTTGGAGTCAAAGGTACCAAGCAATTTGTGCCTAACGGCTCCAGTGATGTAAATGTACTGTTTTCTCTTCATTCAGACAATGGGTCCAGTTGACAAACTCCACTTCATGATTTTACTTTTTACTTCACTGAGTGGGGATTTTTCATTATATTCCCTAAAAAATTTCAATTAACATACAGAATGCACAATTTATAAAATGGGATGTCGGAAGTAAAAAAAAAAAAAACGCACTGCTGCTGTCCTCACTCCCCCAAAAGTTTCAGTCCATGCCCCTCCTTCATTTTCTCTCCCTCATGCAGTTACTGGCTTCAGGGAAGCTTCTCAAGACACTGCCCTAGTGCCACTTCCATTTTAAAGAGCCTCCGGCAGCTCTTTGGCTGCTAGACATTCGCCAGCAATTCCAGGAGTGTGAGAAGTTTACTGTACTTGAGGCAGTCACTAGCATGATCCACAGAAGTTATCATTAATGATCTATAACCACACATAATATGGCCAAAATCTTGTCTTCTGAAATAAAGTAATCTGAAATGTAACAGTGCACTCAGGCCATGAATCCAAATGAGGTCATCACATTCAAGCTGACGCATTCAGCATCCCCACAAAACAATTACAGGGTTTGAACGGTTTCCATGTCAGCCAGAGGCCAAATAATAGCCTCCAGGTCTGACAAATTCAGAAGCCTATAAGGTCCTGCCACAGACAGGATCTAATAGGCTGCTTGTCAAAGGCATAATATATAGCAATGTATTATTGTATCGCTACATATTATAAAAACATAGTCTAGTGCCAAAGTGGGATAAAAAGAAAAGGAAAAAGAAAAATAACATGTTTGAGCAGAAAACCCTTCTTCCCCAATAAAGAAAAACACAAAGAATATGAATAAAGAATATGAAAAAGGTACATAAAATAGGTATTGTCAGGTATCTCTCTAATCTATACATTAATTGCACTATTTAATATGCACGGTAAAAAAAAAAAAATAACCATGCCAACACTGCATTTTGTGTTCATCCAGCCCAACAAAAAACAGAATAAAAGGTGATCAAAAACTCTCATGCGCTCCATAATGATACCAAAAAAACAGCAATTTATCCTGCAAAAAAGCCTTCTCACGGCTCCATTAGGAGAAAAATATTTTATGGCTCTAAATATATTGTGACTTAAAAAAACACTTTTAAGTGGCAAAGAAGGTTTTGTAAAAAATAGGTGAGGCCTATAATAGGGGATGTATCATGTAAAACGGCATGTAGTTACCTTTCTTCAACTGGTACTGTATATTTGATTATTTAAAGGCATATTCGGAGAGTTGAAAAAGCTTGTTCGTCTCTCGGGGCATGATTAAAAATAGAAGAAAAGGATCATACTTACCTCCATTCAGTCATGGTGACCGCCCTGTTCATCCCAGCTGTAGCTGTGAATGTTCATCGTTCACGTGCCGGGTGCAGCCAGTCACATGCCACAGTGGTCATATGCAGGTGATGTTGTGGCCCGTGATTTACTGCACCTGTCACGTTAAGGCTAGGTTCACATGGCTTAATTGCGGGACGTAATTACGGCCCGCAATAACGCCGTGTGGCCGGGGGCGGGAGCGGGGGGCTGGCACCTCGCCGGCCCATAGACATTCATTACCAGCGGCACGTATAGGCCGCTGGTAATTCACATGTCACTTATCTCCCCGCCCGGCGGATTCGCCGAGCAGGGGAAGGGGACGTAATCCATAGTTCTCTATGAGAACTGTGCATTACCGTAGTTACTGGGACGTTTTCAGCCCGTAATTTGCGCCCTCGACGCGTAATTACGGACTTAAATACATCCAGTTTTAAGCCATGTGAACATAGCCTAACAATGAACGTTCACATATACAGCCGGGATTAATTGGGTGGCTGCCGTGACTGAAAGGGAATGTCCAGGGGGTAAGTTTGATCCTTTTCTTCTATTTTTAATCATCCCCCGTCAGACAAACAAGATTTTTTTTTCTCTCGAAACACCTCTATAAGCAATTATAATTTTCACAGCATGATACACCACAGACACCCATCATGCCAAGTAGGGAACCTGCTGTTAAAATGCAGTGGTGTAAAGAGTTGTTGCCTGGGGGAGAGGGGCCCAAGCTGAGGTTTGGCACAGGGCCCATAAACCTTTAGCTACAACCCTGGGTGTTAATCTTAGTAATTTGTTCTAAGTAATTGTCTAGCCTTTGTTAAAGCCCTCAACTGTTCCTCCTGTGACCAGCTATTAAAACAGCTATTCCACAGATTCACAGTTCTTATGGTAAAGAAGACTTGTTGCCTCTGGAAATAATATAATTGGCCATGTTTGATATATATAATAATGTATAACAACAGCCGCACCATCCAACATCCCCGACACTTTTGTCTGCGCTGATTCTTAGGAGGCGTGTCGCGCCACATTCAGAAGATTAGGCACATTTATTAATGTGGCTTGACAGAATGTGTTGCAAAACTAGCACACTAATCCATACCATTTTCAAAGTGGCAAAGCCAAGTCAAAATTTATCTAAGACACTTTTTTGGTGCACATAAATGGGTCTCACAACAGGACACACTTATCCAGATCTTACAGATAAACATAAACAAGCAGAAATCTGCAAAATAATCAACTTCAGGCATAAAATGGCGCAGTATTCACACTCAGCTCTTCTTTAAAACAAAAGGAATGTGAATGAAGAAGGATACATCTTGTTTGTTAAAAAAAATGAAATTGTTGTTTCAATTCAAAGTTTGGTTTAGAAGGCAAAGTTTTTTTGGGGAAAGAACAGAGTATGAACACACTTTTTAAAATGCTGTGTGCATTTATACAAATTGAAAAAATGTTGCAATAACCTCCCGGGCTACCTTTTGTTAGTCTGAACTTTTTAATAATGCTGCCCGTTTGGTCCAAAAAAATTTACTTAACCATGCCATTTTAAAGGGCAAAAGGGACATTTGTCTCAAGACACTTTTTTATTGTTAAGTGTTTACCGTCAAAATTTCCCCTTTATCAGGTGACTTGAAATGTATAGTTGCATATACAGTATCTTGACACAAAAAAAAAAACATGGGCATGTCTGCTGGTCATGTGTTACAGGCAGGGCTACCATATGTAATTTTAGGGCCGCCTTCGGTCCGGATCATCTGTCCCCACCACCCAATAACAATTCTTATTCTGCACCCCATCAGTGGGCCCTGTTTCCTGACAGTACTGCCCTGATAGTGCCAATGCCCAAAAGAGCTGAATGGACCTAAGCTTTAATCCCTAGCCCATAATTCAGAGGTGATGTGCCCAGCCCTAGATCCGGGCCCTGCATTATGAAAAAATCATTTTCATAAATTTTAAACCATAGGCAGAAATATCATAAAACAAATGAAACCTCATAGTAAGAGGAAGTTTTTTTTATCAGGGTGGAGATCATTGAACAATATCCGGTCAATCTACACTTATCACACTACAATGTTTCCTTTTAAATGTAACATCTGTCGATCTGTGTGAAGGAATAGGGAACGGCTAACAGAAAACCCATCTAAACTGACTTTAAGTGAATTACGTTGTGCTTTCCATTTTATATTTTATCACAATGTTTTGGGTTGAAAACCTTTTTGATACTTTTATTTTTAATTAGGGTTTAAGTTTATATATCTTTGTCATATATTTTATCACAATGCATCACTATAAGAATTTTATCACAATTTTTGGTTTGTTAAAAAGATGGTTTTCTACTGAATTACTGCCCATTCCCTGTCAGTACCTTCATTTTTTGATGGAAATTTGTTAGAAAAAGCATTTTGACAGGTCACTTTTTCACCCCCTGCTGGATTTTTTTTTGCAGCAGAAAAAATTTTGGGGTATTCATTGTGTGATTATTTCATGTTTCCCAAAGGGGTGCATTTTTTACTTGGATTTCACAAAACAAACATTAAAAATCCCTTATGGTGCCTTAGGCAAATAAGGCATCTAGTGCCAGCCAATGGAAAAATTTAGCCATCCTACCCCCTTGCGCCCCCTTTTTGCCGGGATGAAGGGAGCATTAGGGGTTGCCTTCTTCCCTACCCCTTTCTGGCCCGGTGCTAAATTCGCTCCCAAATTTGACAAGGGTGTCCTGATTTCCCACCTTGTCAACCTTTCTGTTAAACAAAGCAGGGGATTTTGCAACCTAAAAACTTCATACTTCATGTGGGAAGGTATTAACAATGTGGTTCCTAAAAAAAAGGGGGCGACATTTTTTTAAAAAATTTAAAAGAGCCCCCCGTAAGGGTAAGCATTTTTTTCTTGAAATAAAAGGGTACCAAAAAGATTCCCAAACCCCCCAAAAAAATCACAAACCCAAAAGGGATAAACCCACAATACTTTTTCCAAAGGGGGCACTTTATTTTTTCCCCATAAACAAAAAGGCTAAAACTTTAGATCTTTGGGAAATGTAAATTTTATTTTAAAATTTTGGAATTTTTTGCCTTGGGCCTTTTTGAGCCTCTGCCTGATCCTTTTGTACCATGCGCACTTGGTTTGGCCCTTTTACTGGCCAGTTTTTTCCCGCCAGGGGGTTAGTGAAAACTGGAGTTTTTCCCCGCCCATTGGGGAAAGGCCCCCAAATTTTCCTTTGCGCAGACTTTCCCCTCCCTGGGGGTGGCTTATTAAAACCCTTTTTCCTTGAGGTGACCCCTCAATTTTTTGAAAAATCCTTTTAAAAGGGATTTGGGTTGTATAAACATGCTGTCAATTAAAAGGTGTATGGACAACCATTTGGGTGAGTTTTTCCCTATGGGAGGGGAGGCAAACAGCTTTTGTTTTCATCCAAATTTGGGCCCAAAAGGGGAACCCGGGAAACGGGAGATTTAAATCCCGATTTTTTGGCCTTTTTAAAAAACCCCTTTGAGGGTACAAATTAAAAAGCACTTTTTGGCATTCTAGGGGTGTTAGAGGTTCTATTACAACAAACAAACAGCCCTCCGGGTTTAAACCCTCGATAAGGTCTCCTTACCAAAATTGATTAAAGTTGGGGGTTGATCCCCAAAACCCTGGCTGGGGGGAAAGCACGGGGGGTGGTCCAAAATTTTTCAAAAGGACTTTTTTGTATAAATTTTCAGAAATTTTTTGAATTTTCCTCCCCTCCATTCCCTTTTTGTAAAAAATTCTATAACTTTATTTATATAGTTTTAAAAATTTCCCTGGGCAAAATTTTGTAAAAAAACTACGCTTTTTCGGGTCAATTTTCCCCCCTTAAATTCAAACACTCATGTTTTTTTTCCCTTTTTTTTTCGGTTTGCCCCAAGGGGCAATAGAAAGGGTCAAACAAAAAAAAAGAAATAAACATGATTTTTTTTGATTTATAATTTTTTTTCTTTTAAACCCCCCAATTTAACTTTTTCCCTTTAAATACCCCACGTTTCACTACTTTTTGTAAATGTTAAAAATTGAATTTTTTCCCGTGTACAAATTTTTTTTTCAAGATTAATTAAAAAACCCAAAAGGAACATGCTCCTTGGAAAATCAAACCCATTGGTCCAAATAACGGCGCCCCTCTTTTAAACTTAGCCAAAAACACAAGGAGCGCGCTCATAAATTTCTTTCCCCCCCTAGAACTTTACGAAGAAGGTAAACTTTGCGGGTCCCCGATTTTGGGTTTTGCTGGACGATCCCCCCCGGCCCTTCAAACCAATCACTTCTTTTTGCCTTTTTTACTGTAATTTTTTAACTGTTTCCCCCCTTTGAATAAAGATTGGTCCCTTTTTTCTCCATAGGAATAATGGGGAAAATTGTTCCGCCTATTCTATTTTTGGGGCCCAATTTTCCCCCCATAGGTTTATAAGGGGCAATTTTTCGGGTCCTATTCTGATTTCTGGTTTTTTCCAAAACCCAAAGAAATAGCTTAAACAATTTGGGAATTTTCTGTTTTTTTCCCGGCAAAATTTTCTCTATTTCAATTCCCCCAAAAGTAAGGGGCCGGTTTTCAGGCGACAAAAAGCTTGGTTCGGGGTTTTTTAACTACTTTTTTTGTAAAGAAAAAGGGGTTTTGGGTCTTTATCTTTAAAAATGGTTTTTTCACTTAATTAAAATTAAATTTTTTTTTTAAAAAATTCATGGGGCCGGGACAGCGCTTGAGGGGGCCGAAATTTTTAAGGGGCCCATCTCTCCATAAAACTTTTAAAAAGGGAGAAGTAGCTCGCGCTCTGATTGGCTGGGATATCCAAGCCGAACCCTAACCAGCCCCCCAGGCCTTTTTTTTTCTGTCTTTTTTTCTGGTATTTTGAAAGGCTGTCCCGCCCTTTGATTTTTGATTTGGCCCAAAATTCTCCAAGAGGGTTTAATGGGACTTTTGGGCGGGGTTTCCAATTCTGTTGGGATTTAAAAATCCTTCATAGGGTTAAAAATGGGCCCCCTTGCGGGTTCCTTTTAAAATGTTTTCCAAACTTTCTCCATATATAAAATGGGTTTTTTTCGCTCCTTTTTCTGAAAGGCTTGGCTTCACCCGCGCCGCCAATGGGAATAGCTTAAACAATTTGAAAATTTCTGTATTTTTCCTTTCAAGGGGAATTCTCTTTTATTTGGGAATACCCAAAGTAGCGCCGGGCCCGGCGACAAACGTGTTTTTTTCGGGGTTTTTTAAAAAATTTTTTATTTGTAAAGGGTTTTTGGTTCGGCTCTTTTTTCTGATAATGTTTTACACTTAATAAAAATAATTTTTTTATTAAATAAATTTCATGGGTTTGCTCGGGGGAAGGGGGGCCCCCCCATTTTCAAACGCCCATCCCTTTTCCCAAAAACTTTTAATGGGAAAAATAGCTCGCGGGTCTTATTGGGGTGGGATAGCCCCACCCCCGCTAGCTTTAGCCAAAACAGCTCTTTTTCTGTCTTTTAAAAGTATTTTGAATTATCCCCGGGCCTGGATTCTTTATTGGCAAAACTTCTTTCATAACTAGAAATGGGTCTTTTTTCGGGGGCCTTAAACGGGTTGGTCAAGTTTTTTTCCCCATAGGTTTTTTTAAAGGGTCCCCTTGTTTGCTCCCATTCTGATTTTGGGTGACAAGCCAAATCCCCGGTAAACTTTAACCAATTTAGCTCTTTTTCAGCATTTTTTAAATGAAATTTTGAACTGTCTGCCCCTTTTGAATTTTTTTTGGAAAAGGTCAAAGGGGCCCTTCCCCAAAGGTTTTAAATGGCAAATGGGCCTTTCCCAAAACTGATTGGGGCCGGGGTTTTTGTGCCACCAAAGGGAATAGGTTTTTTAAATTTTGAAAAACCTTTTATTTCCCCCGGCAATTTACAATATCAAAATTCTGATAATTTCGCCCGGTTTTTAAAGTTTTAAGAAAAAAAAAAAATTAAATTTTTTTTTTTCCCCTTTTTTTTTAAATACGTTTGCCCCTTTTTTGCCTTTTCCCGCCCTTATAAAAAAAATTTTTTCAAACCCCAACCCCTGCTGCAACGGAGCGGGGCGGGCCCGGGTATTTGTGAAAATTCGATCTTCTGAAAAATTTCCCCCCGCATTTTCCCGGTTTTTTGGGCCTTTCACTTCGCCTCCGCCGGAGGGGGAAAAAATTGACCACAAAAAAACAGGTCTCCCTTTGTTTTGGGGGCTGGCAGCGCTGCACGGGCCCCGCTTTGGCCGACTCGCCAATTCCCTACATGCCTTTCGAAGTTTTTTAGCGCAGGGCCCCGTCCCGCCCCGAAAACCGCCCCCCGCGCCACCGGGCCCTGGGCCCCCCCCTTCATTTCGGGGGCACTGAAAGTGGCGAACGCGCGCCTAACACTGGGGGAACCCTTTCGTCCAAAAAAAAAAGGGGATTCAGGGGCCGGGGGGGCGAGATTTTACGCCAAAAAAACAGGCGGGGAAAAAAAATTTTCCCTTTATTAAAAAAGTCGCCCAAAATGAAACTAAAAAATAATTTAAAAAAGGGAAATAAAATGGGACCATCTCCCTTTAAATTTTGAATTCACATGTCCAACTTTCAAGTGAACAGTTTTGGGGAATGGAATTTTTGCCCTTAAACTTTTTTTAAAGAAAAGGGGAAGTTTTTTCAAAACATACAAAATACAGTGGGGAAGAAAAAAAAAACCCTTTTGGGCCGTCTTTCTCAGGGCCGTCCAGTGTTCAAATTTCCCCTCCCCCGGGGCAAAGGCAGGGCGGGGGTTTCCCCAAAACCCAAAACCCAAGAAACCCAAGAAAACAAAGGTCAGCCAGCTACCCTCCGGGAACTGGTTGAATTTGCAATAAAACTTCAAATTTATTTAAATTTTCCCCCCAAAATATAAAAAACTGTACAGGGAGTAACTACATCTTAGGGCAAAACATGGGGACATTGGAAAAACCACGTAAAACCCACGCTTTTCGGGAAATTTTTTCCTTATCTGGTCACCTAACCAAAATGTCGAGAGGAAAAAAATTTGTTTAGAGCCCAAGAAAAAAAAAAAAAAAAGGGTTTAAAATGATCGGAAAAAAGAAAGAACACCCTCCCCTTTCACGTAACAAAGCCCCTGGGAAGACAAATTGCAAACATATGACAATTTAAAAAAATCACTTACTACAAAGGAAAAAAAGGGGTTAAATAAAGTGGGCCATTAAAAAATTTTTTGCAAGTTTAAAGCAAATTCCTTTTTGCTTGGGGGGGAAAAAGAAGATTAAAAAATGGAAGGAAAATCCTGTATGGGTGTTCCACAAACCTGCAGGGAACCCGGGGGCCCATTTTTAAAAAAATCCACATGTTGGGTTCCCCCAAAATTTAAAAGTTTAAACGTGAAAAAGAAATCTCCGCCCTCTTGATTCTTTGTGAACTTTCTCTAAAATTTCGCAAAAAAAAAGAAAGAGGACAAAATTTCCCCCTATGTTTTTCTTGGGAAAAGCTTAAATTTCAAAATTTGAGCAAATTTTAAAAACAACAGGTTTTTCCAAAGGAATCAAAAGATGCCTTTCTGATTCTGATTTACAAGGGTCCCGTTGGGGCAAAAACCCCCCAAATTGCAAACCCACAACTGTTGCAACAATAAGGTCAAAGACTATTTGCTTTTTGCAGTTTATGAACTGGGCCTAATAAAATAAGAATTTTTCCAGTTGCAAAAGATTGAAAAACAAAAATTTAGTTTTAAATAAAGGGATTTGCAAGGCTTTTGCAAAGTAGTGTGACCACCGCCCTTTAAAAAAAATGCAAGGGGTGGGGCCAACTCCCCGAGGGCCTTATTGGGAAAAATTTTTTGAAAAAATACGATAAAAAAGGGGGAAACCATAAGTAGGTTCTTTTTTTATGGAAAACAAATCATATATTATTTTTTTATGAGAAAACGCAATTCTGGGGGTGTTATAAACAGTAAGGGGTTTTGTTTTTTTTTAATTATTTTGGGCAATTTTCCCCAAACTTTGAACGTTTTGGTGGAAAAACGGGAATATGCATCATCCACTTTCTTTAATTTTTTTGGAATATCTTTTAAAAGGGGGTTTTTTGTCAATAAAAATTTTTTATCCTTTTTTTGGGGCTCTTTTTTATAACTGAAAAAGAAAAATGTTTTCCTTTCTAAACCAGTCCCATTTTAAACCCATTTTTGCGGGTGCCCTTAAAAACCCCAAAGCCCCTTAATTGCAACATTTTCTCTTTTCGGGAAAAAATTCTCCGTATGTGTTGTCCACAACATTCGTGGGGGACAGGAGCCCGCCCCGGGCAATAAAGAATTCGGGCAAAAATTTTCTAACGGGGTTTACCTTAACCCCCCCCCCCCTTTTTTTACCCAACAAGGGGTTTCATCCAAAAAAAAGCATAGCATTGGAATGTCACTTTATTAAAGGAATTTAGGTTCATGGGTTTTTGTTATTGAAATTAAACAAAAAACCCAAAATTTCCCTGCTTTTTTATTGCCGCCCCCCCCCCCCCCCCCCCACACCCCCTCAGGGGAAGTCGCTATTAAAATTTCCCAACCAAAAATGATGTGGGGGGGGAAAGGACTAATTCAGGGGGAGGGGGTACCTCTCCTCCCAAACCGACATAAAAAATTTTCCGGGGGAATTGGGGGGGGAAAAAAAGTGCACCTCGGGGGCACCCCTTTCCCGCAGGGAAAAGGGAAAAAAAAACCCTCGAACATGAAAATAAGGGTTTTGTACAACCCAAATTTTTCCACTACCTCCCACCCAAAAAAGGCCTGCTTCCAAAACCCCGGAAAGATCACTGTTTTTACCCCGGGAATTTGAGACATAAAGGGTGGGCGTCATGGGGGGGGATGTTGGGGGTAGCAGCCCCACCACGTCGCATGACACCAAAATGTTTAAAGAGGTTCCCATATTAAATGTTCGATATTTTAAATTTATGGGGGGCTTTGGGGTCCCCGAAGAAAATCCCCTTAAGGGGCCATAAAACCCGGGGTTGCAAAATGCGGGGTTTCCCCCCAAAGGGGCCCCCAAAAAATCGGGGGAAGGACCAATTTCCTGCTACCCAAAAAAGGACGGAAAGGGGGGGGGGGGAAAACCCCCTTGATTGGGCCTTTGGCAGCAGTAAAAAATTTCACAAAGGGGTTTCCCCAACGTATAAATGCTCCCGGGGGGCCCCAAAACTTGAGAAAAAACACCATGAGAAACACCCTTTTGGAGTAAGTTTCCCCAAAATATGGTTTTTTTTCATTATTTGTTTATCCAAACCCAAAAACCAAAAAGGGGGTTTTGGGGTCCTTTCAGGGAAGGGAACAAATTTTTTCTATTGGGAAAGTGCCCTATCTAGGATCACTACAAGGGAACCCTCCCCCTTATCACTTCCAGAACTATTAAAACTCCTGATTTTTCTTTTTTTGGGGGAAAAATTTCCCACGTTCATTTTGGGGGTGGGTTAATTTTCAAGATTTTCTTGCAAACTTTAGCGGGAGGGTAAGGCCCACAGATCTCTCCCCAAATCTCTTTCCTTAAAAATATTCCAAACCCCCAAAAGGGGCCGTGAATTGGGCAGGTAAAACCTGTCATTCTTGTTTTTGAAGTTTAGGAAAATCCCTTCCCTTAACCTTAGGACCTTGGGGCTTTCAATGTTCATTGGGGCCCAAACCCCTTACAAAAATTTAAGACAAAAAAGGGGAAAACGGGATAAAAAATTCAAAAATTTCCTTTTTATCATTTTTGGGGCATTGCTAGAATTACTTTTTTTCCTGCTTATCCCCCTGTTATCTTTTAGCTGAAAAAAAGATTTTTTTAAAAGTGACCAAAACGTGCGAATTTGATTTACCCTCCCAAAGAGTGTATTTATAAGTCAAAGTTAAGTGAAGGTTCAAAAATTTTCGTTCCCCTTTTGGGCAAAATACAATTTGACCTCTTCCCCTTTTCTGTGCAGACAAATTTTAAAAACCCGGATTTATTTTCCCGCGCTCTTTTTCCCCAGAGGGGCCCTGGGAAATTCCCGAACTCTTTGTTTTTGTGCCTCTTCCCCGCCGCCCCTCTTAAGGTTATTTTGAACCAAACCTCTCCCCAAAAAGTTCGCTGGTTACCAAAAAAATTTTAAAAACATTTCCCTTTGGTTTGACATTAACACTCCAACCCCGGGGCCGTTTATTAGGGAAAAAACCTGTTTCCCAAATTTCTCTTTTAAAACTTAAAATTTCTAAACATTTCCCAAACACATGGCGGCAACTCAGGGTGCATTAAAAAAAAGGGTGTAGACCCTTTTTCCCAAGAAAAAATCTCCTTCATTTCAAACCGAGCATCAGGATTTGGGGGAAAAAAAGGTATTTCTAGTGCCTTTTAACGGCATGGTTTTTTGGTAGCCGAAAGGGGCTTTCTTTGTTTAAAACAGAAAAAAGCAAAACTCCCTGGGATTGTTCCAAAGCCCAAACCCATCCTAGGGTTTACAAAAAAATGGTCCGAAAAAAAAAAAAACATCCATTGAGGCCAGGGAGGGCCTGTGGGGGGGGAAAATTTCCCTTTTGATTTTTGGGCCCAAAGGTTTAAAAAAGGAGAATGGGCCCGACTGGGTTTTGAAGCTGCAGAAAGGTCCCCCATACCCCAAAAGCCCCCGATAAACCCCCAAGGAAAACAGAATAGCAAATCTACTCGAACCCCAACAAAAATCGGCCAATTTTAGGTTTAGAAAGGGCCCCAAAAGCACAGAAGGGCCACAAGCCGGGGGTTCCAAAATTCCTTTTAGCTAAGAACAGGGAAACTGATGGGGGTCCCCCAAATTTTCCCCCCAACTCATCCCAAATTGGACATTAAAAAGGGTTTTGGGAAAAAACGTTCCTGTTTTGATTAGTCTTTGATTTTTGCTTTTCGGGCATTCCCGGGGGGTAGGGTTTAAAAAATTTGGGGTCAACAACATGAAAGAAAGGATCCATCCTGCCCCCTTAAACAACGGGTTTAGGCTGGGGGTTTGGGGGGTGTCCCCTGGTGTGGGGAATTTTTTTTTTTGGGGACTTTTTGGGCCCCTTGGGGAAACCCAAATTTACATCGTTGCTACACTTTGTGGAATCTATGCCCCCAAGGGAATTTGGGGAGGTTTTTGAAGGGAAAAGGGGGTCCAAACCCTTTCCTTGGGGATGGTTAATACCTAATTTAAAATGGCCGGGTGGTTTAGATTCGGTGCGTAACGCATATGGCTGGTTTTTAGAAGGGGTTTGTGGGAAACGACTTCTGAGGTCCTTCTTAAAACCAGCTGAAGAGGTCATTATGTTTAATTTTTCCACTTCCGGGAAAAAATGCTTTTTCTGGACTCTGTTCTCATTCTAAAAGGGAATCATGTCCCTTTTATATAGATTTTTTTGGCCAAACCCCGTTTGTTTATTTTTTCTTTTTTCCCCCCAGGGCATAGACTTCGTTTAACTCATATTTTTTTTGTCTCGGGTTTGGGAAATTTTTTCTTTTTCATAGAAAATAATGTCATTTTCCCAGCTTATTAAAATTATCTTGGCATTTTTTCCCTTAAAAAAAAAGTGGGATATCCGTATTTGCTTATGGGTTTTCCACTTCGTCTTTTTCTAGCTGCACTTTTTTCTTTAATTTTTTTGCAGGGGAAATTTTCTCATTATTGATTTATTAATTACAATAACTTTCCCCGGAACAAAACTGAAAAAGATGTTTTTTCCATTGCTCTATTTAAAGTTTCAGAAAAAATGGGTGGTGCATGATTTTTTAAAAGGATTTCCTCTCCCGGGAAACAAAATTTTTTGTCCAATAGGGAATTTTTTGTTGGTGAGTTTCCCCCCATTTTTAATTATTTTTTTTGTTGAGGATTTTCCTTTTCCAACTTTTTTGGAATAAACTCAAAAAACAAGAGATTCCCTTTTTTTACCAGGTTGGGGAATTTGAAAAAATCCTTCGGCTTTTCTTAATCTGTCTGTATAGGGATTTGGGCCGGGAGGCGCAGTATACGCCAAAAAACAGGCGTAAAGCCCGATTATACATGTCGCCCAAAATGAAACTAAACTAATTAAATGAACTAACTGAGACCATCTCTTAACTTTAGAATGCACATGTCCAACTGTTCAATGTACAGTGGGTATGGAATTTTGCCATTAAACTTCTTGTTAGAGATTAGCAAGTTGTGCAAAACATACATATACAGTGCAAGAAAAAAGACTTTTGAATCAGCTCACCCGTCTGTAGTCAAATTCAGCTCCCAGGAGCACGGCAGGGCGGAGTCCTCACCCAAGACAAGTAATCATGAACGAAGTTCAGCCAGCTACATCCAGGACGCTGAGTTAGAATTGCAATAAAACTTCCATTCTTTATTTCCAACAAGTATAAAAACGGTACATGGAGAGTAACTACATGCTTAGCGCATACATGGCACAGTAGATAACCACTGTAGACCGGGCGCGTTTCGAATTATTCCTTAGTCGTGGTCACCTAAGCAAGTGTGCGAGAGGTATACTATTTATAGGTACGCCCAAAAAAAAAAAAAAAAAAGGCATCACATGATCGGGAGAGAAAGAACACCTCCCCTTCGACGTAACATCCTCTGGCAAGACAAATTGCAAACGATATGACAATAAAAACATCACTTACTACAAGGTAAAAAAGATTACTAAAGTGCCAGGTATGAAATGGAAGTTTTATTGCAATTCTAACTCAGCGTCCTGGATGTAGCTGGCTGCACTTCGTTCATGAATACATATACAGTGGGTACGGATCATATTCAGACTCCTTTAAATTTTTCACTCTTTGTTTCATTGCAGCCATTTGGTAAGATCCAAAAAGTTTTTGCTCATTAATGTACACTCTGCACCCCATCTTGAAGGAAAAAAAACAGAAATGTAGATATTTTTGCAAATTTATTAAACAAGAAAAACTGAAAAATCACATGGTCATAAGTATTCAGACCCTTTGCGGTGGCACCCATATTTCACTCACATGCTGTCCATTTCCTTCTGATCCTCCGTGAGATGGTTCTTCTCCTTCATTGGAGACCATCTGTTGTTTTTTATCCTGATTGGACTTGATTAGGAAAGGCACACAACTGTCTATATAAGACCTCACAGCTCACAGTGCATGTCAGAGCACATGAGGTCTAAGGAACTGCTCAAGTAGCTCAGAGACAGAATTGTGGCAAGGCACAGATCTGGTCAAGTTTACAAAACAATTTCTGCAGCATTCAAGGTACCTAAGAGCACAGAGGCCTCCATAATCCTTAAATGGAAGAAGTTTGGGACGACCACAACTCTTCCTCGACCTGGCCGTCCAGCCAAACTAAGCAATCGTCGGAGAAGAGCCTTGGTGAGAGAGGTAAAGAAGAACCCCAAGATAACTGTGGCTGAGCTCCAGAGATGCAGTAGGAAGATGGGAGAAAGTTCCGTAAAGTCAACTATCACTGCAGCCCTCCACTAGTCAGGTCTTTATGGCACAGTGTGCTGATGGAAGCCTCTCCTCAGTGCAAGACATATGAAAGCCTGCATACAGTTTGCAAAACAATACATTAAGGACTCCCAGACTATGAGAAATAAGATTCTTTGGTCTGATGAGACGAAGATTGAACTTTTTGTGTTTAATTCTAAGCAGTATGTGTGGAGAGAACCAGGCACTGCCCAATACAATCCCAACAGTGAAACATGGTGGTGGCAGCATCATGATATGGGGATGTTTTTCAGCTGCAGGGACAGGAAGACTGGTTGCAATTGAAGGAAAACGGAATGCGGCCAAGTACAGAGATATCCCGTTTGAAAACCTCTTCCAGAGTGCTCTGGACCTCAGACTGGGCCAAAGGTTCTTCTTCCAACAAGACAATGATCCTAAGCACACAGCAAAAATAACAAAGTAGTGGCTTCAGAACAACTCTGTGCCCATTCTTGACTGGCCCAGCCAGAGCCCTGACCTAAACCCAATTGAGCATCTCTTGAGAGACACGAACATGGATGTTCACCAATGTTAACCATCCAACCTGAGGGAACTGGAGAGGATCTGCAAGGAAGAATGGCAGAATCCCCAAATCCAAGAAGTTACATCATTATCAAGAAGACTCATGGCTATGCTAGCTCAAAAGGGTACTGAGCAAAGGGTCGGAATACTTAACACCATGTTATATTTCAGTTTTTCTTGTTTAATAAATTTGCAAAAATATCTACATTTCTTTTTTTTTTCTTACAAGATGGGGGCAGAGTGTACATTAATGAGCAAAACAAATGCACTTTTTGTATCTTACCAAATGGATGCAATGAAAGAAAGAATGAAAAATTTAAAGGAGTCTGAATACTTTTCGTACCCACTGTAGATGTACGTTTTGCACAACTTGCTAATCTCTAACAAGACGTTTAATGGCAAAATTCCCAACAGGTGTTTGATCCCTGAATCACCCAATAAATTTAGAGGATCAGTTTGAATTGGGATTTAAACAGCCCTCCTCATCATGTTGTTCACATTTTGACATCATGAGACCAAGACAACACCTTACAATTGATCAACAGTACCTCATCATTACAAGGCTGTAAGCAGAATGCTCTCAAACGGAAGTGGCCACTGAGCTTAGAGTGTCACAAAATGTCATCAGCAGCTTGCAACAGAGATACAGGGACTAGAAGAGTCACAGAAAGGCAAAGAATTGGACGTTCTTTTGTTACATCACACACTGATGACTGCTTCATTGTAAACAATTCCCTGCAGAACCAGATGATGAATGCCACACAACTCCAGGCACGTTTAAAGGAAGTGAGAGGCAACCAAGTTTCACATCAGACCATTTGTAATAGTTACATCAGCGTGGTCATCTGGCTCCGGTCGTGGCCACTGCGACTATAACTGCAGCTTTACTTTACCCTGTGTGAACACTGTCCTCTATCTTGGACTTTAATTGAATCCTGGCCAACGCCCGTGGCCAGGAACTTTCCAGCACTCTCTGGGTTAATCTATTCTCTCGGTGATTGACAGATTCTGCTCCCTATCACCTCTGCTCTGTTTCCTCCCCTTCCCTATTTATAGCCACCACGTCCTCCCTCATTGCCTGCTATAGGTTATTCCCCTGTAGTTCGCTTTATTCTCTTCTGTGGTTTCTGTGCTCTCCTGACCTTTCACAATCACTGACAAAATCTATATAGTCCTTAGAGTTTGGAAACAAAAAAATCACTGCAAATAGGCCTACAAACCCTCTCTCTAAAATATAACTTTTATTCAATTCCCATAAAATACACATATATAAAGGTAAATATTATGTAGCTTAAGGTCACCACTTTTGATACATTAAAGAGGGAGTAGTGTGATATCTATCCCTATACAAGGTCCTACACTCACCCTGTTTTAAGGTAGGGTAATCGTCCCGAAAGGGTCGGCCCCACCATCCAGGGTAAAACCCTAATTCTATTCAGTCCCTTTTCTTTCAAATATACACGAAATATAGGGTCAAAATATCAGTGAACAGATTACACAGATATCTTAGTATATAGTGTAAAGGCCAAGTTCAAAATACACAACTCCCTAAAAAATCAATAGGAGGTCACTTATTGGGTTAAATAACTGAAAAATTAACACAACACAATGGTCACACACCTATATAAGTTCAGTAATTAAGTGACCTCAATACTGTGGATCAGGTATATATTAATACATGGATCATAGGTGGTCTTATACACCCCCGATATTCCATTAGGAAAAACTTCCTGTATTCAAAACTGAAGCATAGATCACATGTATCATTAATGATATACGACCTTCATCTGATGCCACAGGAAAATAAACACAGTCCCGACGCGTTTCCCCCTGTCATCCACACCAGGGTTCATCAGGGGATCAAGAATGTACCCAGATAAGGGAAAGCAGCGAGGCTCTTGCTGCTACATCTCTAGATAGTGGACAGCCATACCGCATTACACTCACCCTTAAATAGCAGGGAAACCGCCATTCTAACCACGCGCCGACGTGTTCGGCTTGTTGTATGTGCCACTGCGCATGCGTCCGCTTCCATGGTATCCTAGATACAAAACCCGCTATTCCTGTCATGCGCAGTGGCTCGCATAGGATTCGGGTTCACTGCGCCTGCGTATGAAATGTTGCGGCGCCTGGAGAGCTAACGTTCGCTACCTTACGTGCGCCGTTATGTGTCCCTTAATCTAAGGGCACAATTAACTCACGGTTCGTCCCTGCAGCCACCCCCATTGGTCAGATAATCATTCAAATAGTCAGTCACTTGGCCTGACAATGATACAAACACAATGTATCAATCTTCTGACAGGCAGATATGATTCATTAGATCTCTCCAGACAAAAATACAGTCTGATAACTCCATAAGAATCCCTTATCACATTGGATCCCGGTAGACATCAAGAGAGATTTTATGATACATTGTCATCAACTTGATAACCTATATTTATATTAGATAATCTAACCAAACGGGGAGAAAGTGGTATAGCTGAGATGTTAAACAATACATAACTCCATGATAAACACACAAAGTTATTACTTCTTATTTGCGTGTAAATAAGGGTTTTCAACTTTTACTTCAAGATATTAAACCCAAACAAAAAGAACCTAGGGTGCATTCATTAGATAAAGCAACCGAAGTATAGTGTCTCATTCAGACCTTCCGGTTGCAAAGACTTCAATCGATACATCCATTCAGTTTCTTTACACAGCAATTTTTTGTCAATATTTCCTTTTCTGCTCGTGATTCGTATTTGTTCAATACATAGAAATTTCAGACCCATTGTTTCACCTCTATGTTCCTGCCATACATGTCTTGCTACCAGGGTTTCTCTCCTATGTCGGATGTCTCCCATATGTTCTCCAATACGCACCTTAATGGGTCTTAGGGTCTTTCCCACATATTGTTTCTCACAACTACAGTTAAGCAGGTACACTACCCCCTGAGTCTGACAATTCATGAACTCTCTAATTTCAAAGGATTTCCACATTACTCTTGAATGTTTTGGTTTGGTCAATATATTTACAGAAGACACACATCCCACTTGTACATCCCCAGGGGCTTCCTGTCCAACCAAGTTCCCTCAGGTCTTATAGGGACATGATGACTGTGGACTAATCTATCCCTCAAAGATCTACCTCGTCTATATGTTATTTGAGGTCTCAAGGATAGACATTCAGATAGGTCTCAATCTGATTTCAAGATACCCCAGTGTCGCCGCAAAATTCTACATACTTCTTCATTTTGATCATCAAAGGTACCAATTATCCAAAACTTTGTTTCATCTCCCCCTTGAATTTGATTGGAGTTCAATAGAGTATTCCTATCCTTTTCCAGCGCATTTTTGAAGGCTGTTTGTAGGGTAGACACCGGGTATCCCCTCACAAGGAATCTCTCCCTAAGATCACCTGCTTGGGTATAGAAATCTTCTATCTTCGAACAATTTCTGCGAATCCTGAGATATTGGCCCCTGGGTATCCCTTTTTTAAGGTTGCGTGGATGATGTGACTCCCACCTCAAAAGGCTATTAGTGGAGGTCTCCTTTCTGTGTGTTCGTGTATGTATGAAGCCCATCTCATCCCTGTAAATGTTCACATCCAGAAATGCTAATTCGGATGGATTCATCTCAAAAGTGAATTTCAAACCCACTTCATTGATGTTCAATATATCAATGAATTCCTTAAAGGATGATCTCGTACCCTGCCATAGCACAAAGACATCATCTATAAATCTTCCCCAATACAAGATGTTACAAGTATGGGCATCCATCTCCTCTCCGAACACCAGGGTCCGCTCCCACCAGCCCAGGAACAAATTCGCATACGTGGGAGCACATGGGCTCCCCATAGCAGTGCCCCTGAGCTGGTGGTAGACCCTGGGTCCGAAGAGGAAATAATTGTGGGTTAGAGTGTATTTAAGCAGTGTGTTTTTGGTACTGTCTCCCCCTGGTTTTTAGGAATAATTCTACTGCATGTAGGCCCCAGTGGTGCGGAATACTGCTATACAGTGCTTCCACATCCACTGAGGCCAGAAGAACATCCCCCTCAATCTGGATCCCTTCCAGCTTTTTAAGAAGGTCCGATGTATCTCTAAGGTAGGATGGCAGTGTAACCACAAAATTTCTCAGAACCCTGTCAACATATATCCCCACATTTTGCGTGAGTGACTGGATTCCTGAGACAATTGGACGCCCTTTAATTGGGGATAGTCCCTTATGTATCTTAGGTAGGGAGTAAAATGTCACTATTTGGGGTTTTTTAGGGATTAGAAATTGGGCTTCATCACCAGATAGAATTCCATCATTAACTCCCTGAATAACAAGAGTTTCCAACTCCTCCAAGAACCTTTCGGTGGGGTCATTTTTAGGGGTCCTCTAACAGTCGACTACACATAAGAGTATATTTATCATGGTCCATTATTACGATGTTTCCCCCCTTATCTGAAGGCTTTATTATAATTTTGGGGTCAGACTCTAGTTCTTTTAGGGCCAACATTTCTTGTCGAGTTAAATTAGATGAATGTACACGTTTCGATCTTTTGTCTGCCAGTGACTCCAGATCTTTGGTTACAATTCTAAGAAAGATATCGATCTCTGGGGTGTCCTGGGGTGGGGGGAATCTGGTACTTTTTGGTCGAAGATTTGTTTGAGGGCCAATCCTATCTCCAGCTTCCTCTTCCCCCTCTTCCATTAGCCCAGCTAGGATCCTCACTCCCGGAAGATCTTCCATGGAGATCCCCAGGTCCCTACATGTTTGTTCATCATTTTGTCTAAAAAACTTAAACCATTTAATCTTACGAACAAATAAATTTATATCTTTAACCCAACTAAACTCATTGAATTTAGTGGTTGGCACAAACGAGAGTCCTTTGGAAAGTACATCCATTTCTTCCTTAGACAGTGACCTCTGGGACAGATTCACTATTTGGTTTTGCCTTTGTTGGCTCCTCTCCCTGCTTTCTTGGGTTGTTGGACTGTGGTTTCCCTGAGTGTATAGGGAGGGCCTTCCTCTTGATCTAAAAAAGGCACATGGGGAATTTGTGAGGAGGATGAGGATAAGGAGGAGGACGATCCAGACCCTACCACTGATGTCATATATGTTTGATGTTCCCTGGGTCCCGGACCATTTGAAAAATCTCTCTGCCTCCCCCACTCTCCCCTCCTTCCTGAGTTTTTCCATCCTCTGTTCCATGGTTGGAAATGTCCCCTTCTCCCTCTGTGTGACCTTCTCTTCCAATACTTATTCCTATAGGTGGAGTTTTCACTGTCTGATAATTCTGGATCCGAGGATGAGATATCAGTATCTCTCTCTTTTTCACATGCATACAAATGTTCAAATGCCTTGCCTTCCTTAAATTCATGCAGATCTCTAATAAATTGTTTATGTTTTCTCTCCTTCAGATTTTGTGTGTATTTTTCTACAGCATTTTTTAGGAGCACCTCTCGTCTCGAGAAATCTGAATCTCCTCTGAGTAGTACAGCTTTTTCTATAGTCTCTTTTAGTTTAATCCCGGTTTTTTCCAGGATAACTTTTTCTTCTTCTAATAATATTTTCATCAGATTAAGGGATGAGTTTAACAATTCCTCTTCCCATTTTTGGACTACCTGAGGAGACCTAGATCTGAGGGCTGGGCTCACATGTGATCTCAGTCCACGAGGTACAATTTTAGCCTTAATATAGTTATCAAGACAGTGGTTTCCCAAAAAGATTTTATGTTCTCTTTGTAGCAGATAAACAGTTCTTTAAATATCACCTTTAAATTAGTCTGTCCAGTTTCCTCTGTACTCTCACAGTCAGAAAAGATTCTCTGAACTTCCGACTTCCATTTCTCTGCACCCACAGGTTCATTAAGAAAACCTTCCATGAAAAACACAATCACTGAAAAAATCTATATAGTCCTTAGAGTTTGGAAACAAAAGAATTCACTGCAAATAGGCCTACAACCCCTCTCTCTAAAATATAACTTTTATTCAATTCCCATAAAATACACATATATAAAGGTAAATATTATGTAGCTTAAGGTCACCACTTTTGATACATTAAAGGGGGAGTAGTGTGATATCTATCCCTATACAAGGTCCTACACTCACCCTGTTTTAAGGTAGGGTAGTCGTCCTGAAAGGGTCGGCCCCACCATCCAGGGTAAAACTCTAATATAATTCTATTCAGTCCCTTTTCTTTCAAATATACACGAAATATGGGGTAAAAAATATCAGTGAACAGATTACACAGATATCTTAGTATATAGTGTAAAGCCAAGTTCAAATAAAACAACTCCCTAAAAAATCAATAGGAGGTCACTTATTGGGTTAAATATACTGAAAAATCAACACAACACAATGGTCACACACCTATATAAGTTCAGTAATTAAGTGACCTCAATACTGTGGATCAGGTATATATTAATACATGGATCATAGGTGGTCTTATACACCCCCGATATTCCATTAGGAAAAACTTCCTGTATTCAAAACTGAAGCATAGATCACATGTATCATTAATGATATACGACCTTCATCTGATGCCACAGGAAAATAAACACAGTCCCGACGCGTTTCCCCCTGTCATCCACACCAGGGTTCATCAGGGGAACAAGAATGTACCCAGATAAGGGAAAGCAGCGAGGCTCTTGCTGCTACATCTCTAGATAGTGGACAGCCATACCGCATTACATTCACCCTTAAATAGCAGGGAAAACGCCATTCTAACCACGCGCCGACGTGTTCGGCTTGTTGTATGTGCCACTGCGCATGCGTCCGCTTACATGGTATCCTGGATACGGAACTTTGGCTTTGGACCCCGGTTACCCTCATTGTCTCGCGTCTCTGTACCTCGCTGCCCGTACTGTTGCTGACTTTTGACTGTCCGACTACGCTTATTGTTCTGTGTCTGTTTGTCCTGTCTGTGTCGCACCTACATCAGTGCAGCTATCAGTCTTCCGGTTGGGGCCGGCCTATTAAGGAGTCGGGTTCCCCAAAAGGCAGGGACAGGGGCTGGGATCAGAGTCAGGGCCCACTTGTCTGTGTCCGTGTGTGTGTCCCTGACCGGTCCCTGACATTATAGCAGGCCCATATTCTAAACCATTTCACCTGCGGTTCAGGATGAGTACCGACCTGTCGGTCTCGGACCGCCTGGATGAGTTAACCACGCAATTCCAGGACACGGCGGGCCTTATGTCCCAGATTTCACTCCGGCTCCTGATCCAGTTGACCCGCAAGTATCCGTGCCCTCTCCCGGGTTTGTGGGTCAAAATGTACAGCACAAACCAAACCTGTGACTTCCTGACTGTTTCGAGGGAAACCCTGATAAGTTTCGGACCTTCAGGGAATCCTGTCACCTATTTTTCCAGTTCAAAAAATTTTTCCTCAGAGGCTGAAAAAGTTGCCATGGTGGTGTCCCTCCTCCAGGGTCCACCTCAGGATTGGGGATTAAGTATGCCTTTCCCGAGGCCCCAAGTTTGGAAAACGGTGTACAAATTTTTTTCTTTAAAATTGGGCCATAATTTTTTGTGACCCTAACCAGGGAGCTTGGCGGGGGAAAAACCCTCTCTTATCCATAGCAGGGGCATCGCACAGCTGAGGGGAAAATGTTCTGAATTCTGCCAAAGGGGCTCGGTAATTGGGTGGGCCCGATCCACCCCCTGAAAAACCCCTTCAGGGGCAGGGGGTGTCTGAATGTGGAAAAGGGTTCTATGGTCAGGGCATTTCCCATTCCCAAAAAATCCCTTTGGGGATTTAAAGACCTTTGGGCCCTAACTATCGACTGAAGGGGTTTAGAAAAAAGATGCAGGGGAAAAGAAAGGGGGGGGGGTTTTTGGGAAATTTTTGGTCGGATTTTCCCCTTTTTTTCTTTCCCCCTGTGTTGCCCAAAACTCCCCTTCCCCTCTTTTTTACCATCTCCTGCTGCGGGCTCCCGGAGAGGAACCCAAAAGGGTTTTTGGGGTTCCCCGGTCGGCGGACATGAAAAAAGTCGAGTGGGCAATGCCTTTTTGTTTTACTGGGGGAATCCGGCCATGTTTTTGAGGAGTGGGCCCCACCCGGGCCCAAGTCACCGGGGAGATCGGCAAATGCCGAAGGACACAAGAAGGATAAATCAGGGTTAAAAAGTTCCCCTTTAAATTTGGGGTAAAAAAATTTTTTTTTGCCGGTAACCTTAATTTCTTTGGGGGAAAAAGTTTCCCTTTTTAAGCCATGATCCCAAATTAAAAAAGCAAGGGGGTTAGTTTTTATTACATGATGTGGGGCCCCAAACCTTTGGGGGAAAAACTAATTAGGTTTTGTTCTCCCTTTTTTTGGGTTTAGGGGCTGACTCACCCCCCCCTTTAAAAAAGGGGAAAAATAGAAAACCGTACCACTGAAATTACAATTTAAAAAGGTTTGGGGGCCTGCATTCCCCAACCCAAATTTTCTTTTTTTGTTAAAGGAGAGTCTTAATTTTGAATTTTATTTTGGGCTTACCATGGCTACGGGCTCCATAATCCCGTGCTTTAATGGAGGAAAGCTTGGGGGGGTTAAATTGGGGGGGAGTTTTGTGGGCCCCCCATTTTTAAAGGGGCTGTTTCAGTCCTTGGGTTTTTTCTATAAATGATAATTTTTTATTAAGGGCCCCCCCTTCGGGCCTTTATTTTTAAGAGTCTTTGAAGAACCAAAGGGACACCCTTTCCCCCGCATCGGCCCTATAATTTCGCAAAAGAAAAATCGTTCCAGGGGCCAAATTTCCCAAGGGGGCTTTTTTTCAACTTTTTTCTTTTCCCCCGGAAAAGAGAATAAATGCGTCCCAAAAATACAAAAGAAAGCCCGGGGAAAAAAGGGCATATACGACCATTTTACCCCGCCGGTGGGGGCTTGGTTTTTTCTTTGTGGAAAAAAAAGATGGGGGCCTCCGTCCTTGTATTTATTACAGGGGGGCTCAATAAAAACATATAAAAGGACCACATTCCCCTTCCCCCCCGGGAAAACCCGGAACTTTTTAGCCCAGGTTGTGGGGGCCCGATGGTTTTCCCAAAAAACAATCTCCGCGGGGGGGATTTCAATCTAATCCGCATCAAAGGGGAAGGGGGACGAAATGGAAGATGGGCCCTTTTAAAACCCTGAGGGGCCCCTTCGAATTTCCCAGTCATGCCAAATTTTGGGCTTTGTAATGCCCCAGCCTTCTTCCAACGTTTGTTAATTTATATCTTTAGGGACCTTCTGGGGCATTTTCCCTTTTGTTTTCTTAGATGACATCCTTTATCTTTTCCCCCAATTTTGATACTATCGGATTTATGTAAGGGGGGCCCTCCTCCAGGTTACCCTCAAATCAATTTAAGCGCCCCAAAAGTCTTTAAAGTCTGGTTTTGGGGGCCAGGGGATAGGTTCTTTGGGGTAAAATACTTAGTCCTTTTGCTATAAAATTTTGGACCCCCAAAAGGTTTCGGCCATCACCAGTTTGGGGGAGACCCAAATAACTTGAAGGGGAAACCAAAGTTTTTTTTTGGTTTTTCTAATTACTATGCAAATTTTTATCAAGAATTTCTCCTTGATTGTTAAACCCCCCCCAAAGACCTTTCTAGGAAAGGGGGTGAAACCCCCCCCCTGGACACCTGAGGGCCCAACCAAACATTCTTTACCCTTTAAAAAATGTTTCACTTCCCGCCAAAAATGTCTTGGTCCACCCCGATTCCCAAAAAAACCCTTTTTGAGGTAAAAAGGGGGAAAGCATTGAAAAAAGGGGGGGGGCGACCTGCCCAGGGGAAAGAAAACCCTTTTTGGGTTTAAACCCGACCCATTGCCTTTTTCTCCAGAAAGTTCTCCCCCCGCGGAGGGCAAATACGATATTTTGGGAATTGGGAACTGCTAGCCATAAAAATGGGCTTTTGAGAGTGGGAACCCTTTTGGAGGGGGGCCAGACATAGGGTGGGCTTTTTCTTACTGAAAAAAAAAAATCTTCTGTTTTCTTGATAATGCCCAAACGGTTTTTTAATCCCCCCAAGGCACGGGTGGGCCCCTTTTTTTTTTTTTTCTAGGTTTTAAATTTTTTTGGGGACCTATCGTCCAGGGGCAAAAAAAAGTTAAAGGGGGGTCGACGCCTTTTTCCCGAAGCTTTGGGATAATGACATCTCGGGGGAGGGAACCCAAAAAATCCTCGCTCCAGGATAAATTTGTTGCTATTTAAAGCTGAATTAGTCTCCGCGATTGCGAACTCACAAGGCTTTTGGCCCCCCCCCCAGTAAACCCCCCCCAAAATCTTTTTCCAGGGCATCTTCGTTTGAAAATCTTGGGGTAGGTTCCCCTCTCATTTTTGTTTTGGGGATCCTGGCATCGGGTGGGCACCGGATACCTCCTTCTTCTACCTAAGGTGGCCTTCCAGGGAGGGTGATGTTGAAAAAGGGGAAAATTTGGGTTAAAGCCCCGTGAAAATTGTGCCAGGGGGGAAAGGAACCCCGGCAACTTCCTTTAAGGTTATTGCCCCTCTCCCCCTTGCCCAATAGGCCTTGGGCCCACATATCTAGGGGTTTTAACCGATTTCCCCCTTTCCCAAGGGTTTTTTAAGTAATTTGGGTGGTGGTTGCCGGTTTTCTAAAAAGTGTAAACTTATTTCTTAAAAAAAATTACCATCAGCCCAAAAACCTCGCCGATTTATTTGTTTGTCATAACGAGACTTTATGGGATTCCTTCCCTATTGTGTCTGATAGAGGGGTACAATTTGTGTCAAGGTTCTGGAGGGTATTTTGTGTTAGACTGGGCATCTCTTTGTCCTTCTCCTCTGCCTTCCACCCCGAAACTAATGGATAGACTGAAAGACTTAATCAGTCACTAGAACAATATCTCAGATGTTATGTTTTGGAGTGTCAGGAGAAGTGGAGTGAGTTTTTGCCTATGGCCGAGTTTGCTCTAAACAATCACGAGAATTCCTCAACCCGATTATCTCCCTTTTACTGTAATTACGGCTTTCACCCCAGGTACTCCGCCGCAACAGGTTGCGAATCTAAGTTCTCTTCCGTAAAAACCGCCATCAAGCGACTGTGCACAGTCTGGGCTAGGAGTCGCGAGACTCTAGAAAAAGCCCAACAACAACAAATTAAATATGCTAATAGAAAACGTCGACCCGGACCTGAATATGCTGTCGGTGACAAGGTGTGGCTCTCGACGAAAAATCTCCGCCTTCGGGTCCCGTCTACTAAGTTCGCTCCTCGTTTTATTGGTCCCTTTGTTATCTCTGAAATTGTTAACCCGGTATCTTTTAGATTGCGCCTTCCGAGTTCCCTCCGCATTCATCCTGTGTTTCACAAATCTTTACTTAAAAGGTACATTCCTGCTGTGATCGGTCGTTCCCCTCCTCGCCCTGTGGTCATTCAAGGGGAGTTAGAATATGAAATTGAGCGTATAATTGACTCCCGCAGAGTCCAGAACGCTCTCCAATACCTAGTTCACTGGAAAGGGTATGGTCCAGAGGAGCGGGTGTGGGTGACAGCTAGGGACTTGCACGCTCCCAGACTTGTGGAAAAGTTCCACCAAGCTAACCCCTCCAAACCAGGGGGACCTAAGGAGGGTCCGGTGGCCCCTCATAGAAGGGGGGGTACTGTCACGTTCGTGTCATCTGGCTCCGGTCGTCGGCGACGGCCGCTGCGACTATAACTGCGGCTTTGCTTTACCCTGTGTGAACACTGTCCTCTATCTTGGACTTTAATTGAATCCTGGCCAACGCCCGTGGCCAGGAACTTTCCAGCACTCTCTGGGTTAATCTATTCTCTCGGTGATTGACAGATTCTGCTCCCTATCACCTCTGCTCTGTTTCCTCCCCTTCCCTATTTATAGCCACCACTTCCTTCCCTCATTGCCTGCTATAGGTTATTCCCCTGTAGTTCGCCGTATTCTCTTCTGTGGTTTCTGTGCTCTCCTGACCTTTGGCTTTGGACCCCGGTTACCCTCGTTGTCTCACGTCTCTGTACCTCGCTGCCCGTACTGTTGCTGACTTTGGACCGTCCGACTACGCTTATTGTTCTGTGTCTGTTTGTCCTGTCTGTGTCGCACCTACATCAGTGCAGCTATCAGTCTTCCGGTTGGGGCCGGCCTATTAAGGAGTCGGGTCCGCCAAAAGGCAGGGACAGTGGCTGGGATCAGAGTCAGGGCCCACTTGTCTGTGTCTGTGTGTGTGTCCCTGACCGGTCCCTGACAAAAGCCTTGTCAAAAACCTTGTCTGAAGAAGCGTGTTTCAGGCGAGGTTTTGATGTGGTTTGGACGAGGTTTTGGGCGAGGAAATGCTCCGAAAACCTCGTCTAAAAACGCTGTGTGAACACACCCTTACAGTTCCCATCGGAACGAACCAAATTGGCCTTAATCATCAACTTGCTCTCAAGTGATGCTTTGGCCTGGGCCACAAACCTCTGTGTATGCTTAGGATGAACCTATACAGGTGGTTCATCTAACTGAGTAAGAACGCACCCACAGGCACAGTCTGAACCTGTGGCTATATTGTGGTGGCACGATCATTTCCTGAAAGATTGTCCTATTCATTCAACTTTGTTCAAGAAACTCTACAAGTTAGGTTTCGTGGAAGAGGCAAGACTGGGTGAAGATACCTCTGCTGCATGCCTGACCAAACCGGTCACCCTCAGTTCCGCAACTGGTATCAGCTTTCAAGTCCCTGCCATCCTAGACTCTGGTTCTGAAGGAAACTTTATCCATCCGTCCATGGCTTCCAGATTTTTTCTCCCATTCAGCCATCTAGGCAAGTCTCAAATGTTTGCTGCTATTCTCTCCTGGGGGACTCCGTGCTATACCATACTGAACCACTGGTGCTACAGGTTGGGGCTTCAAAAATGAGGTTTTGTTCTACGTTCTTCCACGTTCTATTTCAGAAGTTATTTTGGGCCTACCGTGGTTTGAGCTGCATGCTCCAATATTGGATTATAAGGTGAATTCAACCATTGTGGTCAGCTTTGTCATTCACACTGCCTCAAATCAACTCGTCTTGTGCAACCCGCTACTCCACCTATGTTCGCGTCCCGGGTTTAGTATTCACGGATGTTCCCTCTAAGAAGCAAGCAAAGACCCTTCCACAACATCAGCTCTATGACTGTCCTATGGCCTCTCTGCCTGGTACTACTCATCCCCTGTTTGTACCTGAAACCCAGGCCATATTGGCCTACATCAAAAGTAACCAGCAAACCTTTGTCAGATTATTGGTGCTCCTAAGGAGAGTTGCTTCTTGCGTGTGTTCTGAGTTTCCTGGTACTGACCACTTGCTTTTGGATATTGACTACGCTTTGCCTGCTGCCTGCCCTGACATTCCTGTTTGTGACCCAGACCATGCCTTCTTTTCCCCTTCCGTACCATGCTTGCCACCTCGGCTGTTACTGTGAGCGTCCACGTCAGGGGTAGCGACCAGGAGGTCTCCCACAGCCAAGTCCATCCCACCTTGAGGTGGGCTCTGGTGAATACGAGGGGGCTCCTTAGACTCTGCTACTTGGTTTGGTCTGCATAATCTTTTGCAGTGACAAAGAGGATCTACACCTTTGTTCATGACACTTGGCTTGACCAATGTATACAGTAGCTATAAGAACAACATGTAAACCAAACCAGCACTGCATCAGTTTTCTTCTGAACTGTGATATGGTGATGACATTTACCACATATGTCTGACATGAGAAGGATGTAAAAATTACCTCTGAGATTGGCAGGAAATGTACCACTGGGTATTTTATTGCAAGATAAATAAATTGTGCTATCTCCCAAATCACTGCAAAACCATTATATTGCTACTATCAAATAAAAAAAAGAATATATAAATATACCTATACACAGACAAAAACCTAACTGCCACCCACCACCTCTTACACAAGTCACACAGACACACACAAAGTCTTGCGGCAATAGCAGCATCTTCAGGGGTAGTAGGGCTTACATTCATTAACCACGACCATTGCATCATGTTAAAAGTTAAACATTTTTCCATTTCATTAAAAAACAAAAGCCTGGAAAAGTAAATGGTACCTATGAAAAACAGCTAGAGGGTTAATTTTCAAGTAAACCACATAGCCGTATACAAAAAGAGCATGTTAGAGGGGCAGAGTCTCTCACAAGTGAAAATTGACAGAGGTTCACCATTCTGTAGAAAACTGCATCTAAACATTGTGAAACAATTTCAGAAAAATGTTAATCAACTTAACTCAGCTTGCAAAAACTTTGAATATCCCATCATCTACAGTATATAATATCATCAAAAGATTTAGAGAATCTGGAGAAATCCATGTACACATGGGACAAGGCTGACAGTTGATATTGGATGTTTGTAATCTATAGGCCCTCAGGAGGCACTGCATTTAAAAGAAGCATAAATTGATAGTTCAAATCATTGCATGGACTCAAGAATACTTCTAGAAATCATTGTCTGTGAACACAGTTGACTATTGAATCCACAAAGTCAACTTGGGACAAATGGATGTTCCCATCTCACACACTGATGGCTATAAAATATGTCATCAATGTGTAATAGGTGCAGGTCCTACTACCTGTGTTAAATGGAGCATAAAAGGGGGCCCATTATAAGATAATTGCAAGTCCCAGAGATAGGACCCACGCCTATCACAAATTGATGCAACATCCTATCGATATGCCATCAATGTGTGAAATGGTACAACCCCTTTAAAACTCTATCATGCAAAGAAGGAGCCATATATCAACAAAATTCAGGAACATCACCATCTTCTCTGGGCCAAAGCTTATTTAAAAGAGACTGAGGCAAAATGAAAAAGTATTCTGTGGTCAGATAAATCAAAATGTACAATTCTTTATGGAAACCAGGGACATGTGGAGAAAAGGGACCACCCTGCTTGTTATCAACTCACAGTTCAAAAGCCTACATCTCTGATGGCATAAGGTTGGATTATTTCCTAAGCATGGGCAGCTTACACATCTTAAAAGAAACGATTAATGCTTAGTATTTTAAAAAGGTTTAAGAACAATAAATGCTTCCATCCAGACATTGTCTCTTTCAGGAAAGGCCTTGCATATTTCAGCAAGACAATGCTAAACCACATACTGCATCCATCACAGCATGGCTTCCAGAAAAAGAGTCTGGGTGCTCAACCAGTTTCCCTGCAGTCCAGACCTTTCACCAATAGAAAACATTTGGTGCATTATGAAACAATTGTTGAGCATCCAAAATCCTACATCAGACAGGAATGAGACAATATATACTCCCATTGGAACAACTTCTCTTTCGATAGAAAACATCTGGAGCGTTATGAAATTTAAAAAATCCAGCAAAGACCCAGGATTTTTGAGCAGGACAACATTTCTCAAAATTCCAGCAATCGTTCTCCTCACTTTCTAGACACATATAGAGTGCTGTAAAAGGAAAAAGGAATGCTACACAATGGTAGTCATGGCCCTGTCCCAACCTTTGTTTTACATGTTGCTGCCATTAATTTCTAAATCAGATAATTTTTCCAAACAAAATGGAAAAAAGTCTTTCAACTTTTGATGTTGTCTGTCTTCTGTATGTAGCTGTAAGAAATTTCCAAATTGCATTATTTTTTTTCTTTTACATTTACACATTACATTTTGATTCAACTGTGTTTTTATATATGCAGGTCAATAAAGCTGTAATAATATATTTTACTTGCGGATGTAGCAGCTAAGCTCCATTAAAGTGACTAGGGCTTAGTACAATATGAGTCATAATCTGTGGATAGTAGCTGCACTGATTTTGTAAGAAAGCAGTCATGTTTTTTCTAATCCTGAACAACCCTTTTATTCATAAGCATTGTGAGGATTGGCCTCCATGAATTAGACCTCATTTTCCAGCATACCCCACAGATACTCGATTGGATTGAGAAACAAAGGGGTATACTTGGTCAACAATAAGATTTAGGTAGCTGATATGTATCAAAATAATGTCCACATAATTTCCAGAACACATAGTTTCCCAGGATCACAAGTCTTCCACCAGCTTGCCTTCTTTCCATGGTGCATCTTGGTGCCATCTCATCCTAAGTGACACACATGCACTACCCCATCCTTATGATATAACATGTGGATGGAGTAGTGCATACACATGGAATACTGTGGGCAGTTTTGGGCACTAGTTCACAGGAAAGACATTGTAGAGTTTGAACAGGTTCAAAGGCAGGCAACAAAAATAATAAAAGGACTGGATGGACTACAATACCCAGAAAGAGTAGCAAGATTAGGATTATTTAGTTTAGGGAAAAGACGGCTTCGGGGCATATAATAAATATATTAAAGGTCTATTAAGATCTCTTCCACGATCTATTCATAACCAGGACTGTATCCAGAACAAGGGGGCATCCTCTACGTCTTGAGGAAAGAAAGTTTCAGCATAAACATAGAAAGGGATTCTTTACTGTAAAAGCAGTAAGACTGTGGAATTCTCTGCCAGAAGAACTTGTCATGGTGAATTCACTAAAAGGGTTCAAAAAGGGTCTGAATGCATTTCTAGAGTGTAATAATATAACAAGTTATAGTGACTAGGATTCTGGAGAAGGGTCGTTGATCCAGGGATTTATTCTGATGTCCACACTGGAGTCGGGAAGGAATTTTTTCCCTAACATTAGGACAATTGGCTTCTACCTCATGGTGGTTTTTGCCTTCTTCTGGATCACTATAGCACAATGGGCTGAACTTGATGGACGTCTGTCTTTTTTCGACCTTACAAACTATGTAACTTTATATGAAATTTACTACAATACAATATTCTGTACACTGGAAACAAATAATTTGTCGATGGGTTTCTGCATAAATGAACAGATACGTAATAGAGGTGTCATTTTTAGGTTGGTTGCATTACAGGTTCTAAAAACATAAATAGTGTTGCGATTAACAAAACTGATTCTATTGAAGTGGCTTCATATCTGAAAATCTACGTTAATAAAAGCTCATTTCTGATAATAAAATGTGTTCCCATCTAAGCAACTACAAGTAGTACCTACCTTGTTACACAGCTTCTCTTCTGTAAGCATTCAGCAGAAAGTGACTCATGCCCTATATATAATTCACATCGTGAAATGGAACAGATATCAAGGAACGTGAATTTCTCACATGAAAATTGACTTCCCCTTTTTGACACATAAAATGTGTCACAGAAATTACTTCCCTTAATGCAAATCAAATTGTGTCTATTTGCATTAAAATTTCTATTCTGCTAACAAATAATTTCACTCATAAAAGGAAATGTGGCATAGAGTTAGGTACATACAAGACTTTACTTTATACTCGTTGGATGCTTTTGTTATCAAGAGCCTTGTGGCAACAGTTGCCTTAAGTACCTGCAAAAACATACATGAGAGGTATTATCCAAGATAAGAAGTAAGGGACTGCTGTTTCTAAGCCAAGGTACCACTGCTGCTCCTCTTCCCATCTCCATTCACTCAAATTAGATTAAAGAAAAATGGCCATCAATTTTTTTGAGGAAAAGAAAAGCAAAACACCATGTTCTCCATCATACTCTGAAAAACATGTAGATTTATTACTCTGCATGTCAATGGGATTATCCTATTCCCCTGCACTGCAAAATTAAACTAAAAATACACTATAAATTCTTCTTGGTGGGCAGGTCAACTTGCTCTTCTGCTTGTTTCCATCCCTCAGGTAAAGGTTTTGGTGCTACCATGCTGGAATGTTGTAGCCATTTGCTGGAGCAAGCAAACAAGCAATGCTGTGTAAAAGTGCGTCCACACGACAAGTAAAATTTACAAAGTTACTACCCACAATCAGTCTTCTACATATACAAGGAGGGCAGTTGAGGATACAAGCTTGACGATATTTGCTACAAGCTGGGCTGTAATTGTCTAAGACAGCAGTATTTGAGGGGGCAGCACATTTTCTGTTTTATTTGGGGAGCAGGATTGTAACTCTCACAGGCTTTTTTTATCATAATCAGATCTGCGGACACGGAGAGTGGTCACTTCACAATGGTACTAAGCAGCAGCAGAAACAATGGTCCCTGTCTACTAATGTGGTTGTGTCGCGGCATGCCCCGCGCCACGTCCCGCGGGCGGGGGGCGCACCCGTGGCCGCCCTCCCCCCCCCCCCCCGGGGCGCCCACCGGGGTCGGGTGCCGCCGCTGGCTGCGGGACGAGCCGGGGGTCCGCTCCTGCCGGGGACTCACCTGACCTCGCTCCTGTGCCGTCCGTGTTCTCTGCCGGCCGAGACGCGCGTGCCCGTTTCCTAAGGGATTTAAAGGGCCAGCGCCCTGATAATTGGCTAATTGCCAGGCGCTTCCCCTATTTAAGGTCACGGTCCACAATCACTCCTTGCTGGATCTATGTTGCCTGCCAAGTCTAGCGGATCTCACGAACATTGTCGCCCAACAGTCGCAGCAGATCGCGCAACAAGCACAGCAATTGGGTCAGCTTTTCCCCCATGTTGCGCCAATTCCTGGCCTCCCAGCAGCAGCAACCTGCCTCTTCGCCAGTGGTTCCATCTCCTCCTGCTGTCCCGCTGGAACTGTGGGTCCGAAGTTTTCGTCTTCCTCTCCCTTCCAAGTTTGACGGGGACTCGAAGCTCTGCAGAGGCTTTATTACGCAGTTTTCCATGCACGGGGAGCTGTGGCGAATCAGTTTCCCACTGAAAGGCAAAGGTGGGCGTTCGTGGTGACCCTGCTATCGGGAAAAGCCTGGCCTGGGCGACCCCTCTTTGGGACTGGAATGACCTGTGACTGCAGACCTACAGGTGTTCCTCACTGAATTCGCAGCGTTTTCGAGGAGCCTGGCGAGCATCTTCCGCGGAGACAGCGCTACAAAACCCTACGCCAGGGGACTCTCCGTATGGGAGTATGCGGTACAGTTCCACACCCTAGCCTCCGAGCTGTCGTGGAACGATGCCGCTCTCTTCGACACGTTCAAGATGGGCTTGTCGAGCAGAGTACAAGACGCACTTGCAGCAAGAGACGTTCCATCTTCTTGGTGCGGAACTTATTTCCCTTGGCCACCCGCATAGATGTGGGGTTTCACGGAGGACAGCAGGAGCTCCGCCAGGAGCGTGACTTGGCACAGCCTCGCCGTCTATCTCAGTTGGCCCCCGTGTTCCAAAGGCCTCCGCTGCCTCCTACACAGTTTGCCACCGAGGAACCCATGCAGGTGGACTGAGCCCACTTGTCGGAGGAAGAGCGGTCCCGCTGCTGGATGGAGAACCTTTGTCTCTACTGCGCCAGTCCGGACCATTTCCGTAGGAGTTGTCCGCAGCGTCCTCAGCGGTCGGGAAACGCTCGCACCTAGGGGGCATAGGAGAGGCGTCCCTAGGTGTTCAGTCTTCCTCTCCACGACTGTTGTTGCCAGTGCAGGTAACGACGGATGCTGGTCTATCGTTCGGGTCTCTGCCTTCCTGGACTCCGGCTCCGCCGGGAACTTTATTCACGCCTCCCTGGTGTCACGCTATCGCTTGCCAGTAACCCGCTTGGAAAAGCCCTTGCTTATCTCATCCGTCAGTGAGAAGCTTCTCAGCGACTCCATTCTGTTCATCACCCGGCTGGTGACCCTCCGTGTAGGGGTCCTACACACGGAGAAGATCTCCTTCCATGTCCTGCCTCGCGCGTCTTCGGCGATCCTGTTGGGGCTGACCTGGCTGCAACGTCACGCCCCTGCGCTTGATTGGAAGACAGGCGAAGTCCTGCATTGGGGAACGGAGTGCCAGGATCTCTGTTTGGTGGCACAACGCCCGGTGTCCATCTCTCCTCCCCAGTCGTCCATCAAGGGATCTACAAGGTCTGCCAGCGGAAAGGGACCAGGATTTTGGAGATGTATTCTCGGAGAAACAGGCTGAGAAGCTACCACCCCATCGGCCGTATGACTGCCCTATCGACCTCCTTCCCGAAACCAGTCCCCCCTCGGGGTAGGGTCTACCCTCTGTCTGTGCCCGAGACCCAGGCCATGTCGGCCTATATTCAGGAGAATTTGCCGAAGGGTTTTATACGCAAGTCCTCCTCGCCCGCCGGGGCTGGTTTCTTCTTTGTTCAGAAAAAAGACGGTTCACTTCGTCCGTGTATTGACTACAGAGGGTTAAACAAGATCACGGTGAAGAATCGCTACCCTCTATCCCTGATCTCTGAGCTATTTGATCGCCTCCGTGGAACCAAGGTCTTTACCAAATTAGCTCTGAGTCCACCGGGGGATTCCCAGACCCCCCAGTGGGCTACTTTCAAGCTGACCTCAGCAGCCTGGATCCTGACAGCACACCAGGAATCTTTCCAGTAGGGCAGATTGCCAGTCCAGACCTGCACAGGACTCTATGTACTACCAGCATTGCCCTGGCTGCGCACAGGATTGCTTGGGTTGTAAATAGTGGAAGTCAGTACTAGCTTGAAGTAACCCTTAGTCTTGTCCTGGTATCTGCTTAGTATAGGAGCAGCCTTTATATTTTGTGGCCAATAGCTGCACAATTTTGCCTGTGAAACTAAAAGTATTACCTAACAATTGTGAACCCCATGGCAGCCACATGTGGCTGTATTTTAGATATATTGGCAGCACAGCTACTGTATTCATTCACTGCCTTTGACAGTATGGGCTGAAAATACAATCCTGTATACTAATAGGACAGATAAGAAAAGTCAAGCCTACTGGTCCAGAAACCGCTATTCCTGGTGTCATATCTGCTGGTCCGGAATCCACTGTTCCTCATGAAACACCTGCTAGTTCGGAATCTATTGCTCCTGGTGACACATCTGCTGGTCTGGAAATCACTGCTCCTGGTGTCATGTCTGCTGGTCTGGAATTTACTGCTCGGAGTGTCACTTCGGTCCGTCCAGTACCTGTTGCTCATCGTCTCACGTCTGCTGGTCCAGAATCCATTGCTCCTATGTCTGCTATCCCAGTGTCCTGATTTCATCCTCATATCCCTGGCCGTGGCTGGACAGGCAACTTTCACTCACTGCAGTGGCGTCGCTAGGCAGTTTTATCTGGGACACGAGCCCCGGATAAAACTGCCTGTGCCGCGGACCTCACCAGGCTCCAGGCCACTGCGGTGGGCCCAGAGCGCGACGGTCTCATCAGCTGGACGCACATACAGTTGAAGGCTTCTGTGGAGCAGAGAGCGCACGGAGCCCCATGGATATCCGGTACAGGCGGTGTGCCTAGCTATATACTGGGGGCCATATTACCTGCCTAGATGTATACTGGGGGCCATATTACCTGCCTGGCTGTATACTGGGGGGCATATTACCTACCTATCTAGATACTGGGGGCCCTATTACCTATCTATATTGGGGTAATATCTATATATACTGGGGGTCCTATTATCTATGTAAACTGGGGCCCTATTACCTATCTATACACTAGGGGCCTTATTACTTATCTATATACTCGGGGACCCTATTACCTATCAATAATGTATACTGAGGAGCCTTTTATCTATATACCGACTGGCAAGCCCCTTTGCCTATCTACAGACTGGGGGACCCTATTATCTATATATCTACCTACTGGGGAACATATAACTTTTATACCTACCTACTGGGGGACATATAACCTTTATACCTACCTACTGAGGAAACCTCTATACCTACCTACTGTGACGGGGTCTATAAACCTACCTAATGATGGCATACAAAGGAATGATCCCCCACAGCAGACTCCTGGCTTTTCTATCATTCCCCCAGTAGGTGGGTGGGTATATATGTGTTGAAAAAGTGAGGATTCAAAAATGTTTGTGTGGAAAATTCTGCAGAGAAGAGTCATGACCGGAAGAAGTCATCATGGTGGATAGAGAAGAGAAGGGAAAGTGAGCGACTCCGATCAGAAAAGACGTCTCATGTGAGTCACTAAATGTAACTTCAGTGTAATCACTTATATTTTTGCAGAGCCTACAAACAACTAGTATCTAGCACTAAATGGTCCCTGTATGGTGTTAATATATGTTTTCAGAGCCTGCGTTCAACTGATAGTCACAAGTGGTGGTCGTATTTGGCCATGGCCTGGCAGTATTATTTAGTCCTTAAGTAATAATAGTTTTGGGTCTTGGTATTGTTGGAGGTATTTTTTTTTAGTTTTTTTTTTTTAGTAACAATTATTCGTCTGGTATGTTTTCTCCATGTATAAGTGTATTTTTGGTGACTGTTATTGATAAGGCATTACCCTGTCATACATAGGTGAGCGCTTTTGAAAATGCAAATTGGTCAGCGCTGATTTTCATTGTACAGTAACTGCTGAGGTGATGGGGAGGATCTATGTGGAATATGCAGAAAATTAGTGACAGGAACATAAGTTTTTTTCTCTGTAAAAAACACATGTCGCAGTTCACAATGTGGCGTGAAAAATGCTGTGTGAACCCAGCCCTACTGAGCAAAACTTAACACAAAGGGCCCAGGCCCTGGATGTTTTGGGACCCTAGCATCACCCCTGACTCACAGTCATAAGGATCCACTTCCCCACAAAAGATGTTTTAGGGACTGCTTATATAACTTTTATTTGCTTATCATCCAGCAATAAAGTCCTTTGAAATGTGGCAGTATACTCAGACCCCTGGGATGAGGGCCTGTCCATAATGCTATGGACAGGAGCTTAAGGATCATCCACTGCTTAATCAGCTCTTGCAAAAAGGAATTCCTTAGTGGATCGTTTCTTGATTGCTACTGGTCTCACCACAGAAGTTCTCAACCTTCAAACAGTCATTCAGGTCTGTTCTATGAAATGTGTATTTCTCCTGCTATTCTTCCATATAAGCACGCTCCTGACAATACTCCTGTTACTTTCAAGCCTGTTTCTGTCCGTAGAAGTTCCAAATCTACTCCGGTTTGCAGAATTTCAATGTCTTGTTTCATACACAGAAGTTCTAGTTCTGCCAAAAGATACTCCAAGATTCCTGGATCCAACCCAACTGCATCTGTTTCTTTTCTGGCAGTTTCCCAAGATTCTCTTCACTTCTGTCCTATACCAGGACAGAATCCATATCTGCACCAGCCACCTCTGTTACAGTATCTGTGATGTCTTCCTAAGCTTCAGAGTATGAACTTTCTGCTTACGTTTCTACTCTAGTAATGGCTCCTCTCGTATTCAACCACAAGACTAGTTCTGTTCTTGCACATACCCCAACCTTATATGACTCATCAGATCGTGTCTCTAATCCAAATATTCCTGTTAGTATACATGATCAGGATTCGTGTGCGGCCTTCTGTCAAGCACCAGCTCTGCCTAAGTCACAAAGCCAAGTATGTTGACCAAATTCTTGCCCCCTAGCTTCACTGTCTTGTGAGGGAGATCCAAAGCCTTGCCCAGAATATGTCTGCTCTGAAGAGTACACTCCTCCTAAGGGGTGCTCCAGTTGCAGTCCTCAGCGGGCTGCTATTTTTTGGGGGGTCTCATCCCCTCTTAGTAGTTGTGATACCAACTGGCTTGGAGAAGTCTAAGTAAGAAGAGGATGCTTCCTTGGTCCTACCCTTCACACCTTATTCAGTCCATTTAGGTCTGCCCAATCATGTGTAAAAAAGGTCTTCTGATCAGTCTGCTATTCAGGGACCCTCTGATTCTGAGACGCCTCTGCAAAGCCTCGCCTCTCTGGTACAAGCTGCAGTTTGTTGAAGTTGTCATGCCAAGGCTTACCGATGCGCTGGATTCCTGTCTTGAAGCTACTACACAGCCAGGATTGTTACAGCCATCTGAGTTTACTGTGTCTTCTGTTAACGAAAAATCTAAGTATTTTAGTCCAGTTCAACCCACTAGTCTTTTGTTCATGCCCACTTCAAAAGACTTTGCTCCCTCAGCGCTACTTCAGCCTTCTGGAATCCTGATTTTGTCTCAGATTTCTGCTTCATCAGCTTCAATTCTGCCTCCAAGTTCCCTGTGGCCTCTTGTCCTGGAAAAGCTGAAACATCCCTGTACAGTCCTACCTTTGATGCCATTTGTCCCTGTGGTGCTGAGGTTTCCATGTCTGGCCCTGTCCTTCACCATTAAGTAGCATCTTGCTCCAGATGTCGCTGCTTAGCCTGAACTAAAGAGAAGTACCTGTGTCCACCAGTGGAAGAGCTGTCTGTATTATTCTAGGCCTTCTCTGAGTGGGAGGGACCCTAAGTAGGGGTGTACTGTCATGATCTGCAAGTTCCCTTGACTTTCCTATGTCAGCAGCTTTAATTTTGATCCTCATGGTGGAATCTGGTCTTTGTTCTGTCTGCTGTTATTATATAGCATGGCAACAGTTAACACCTGACTCCCTCAACTGTAGCTTGTCATCTGCCTGGATGGACTACAAAACTCATCTACTACCTCCTTGTGTTTCCTGCTGTTCAGTACCTTGTCCGAAGTCCTATGTTTGTCTGGAATCCGCTGCTCCTGTATCACGACAGCTGGTCCGGAATCTGCTGTTCCAGGCTTCACACCGGATGGTTCAGAATCGTCTGTTCCTGTGTCATGCCTGCTGGTCCGGTATCCGCCGTTTCTGGTGTCCCATATGCTGGTCCAGAATCCGCTGCTTCTGTATTCTGTATCATGTCGGCTGATCCAGAATCCATTGCTTCTGTGTATGCCATCCCAGTGTCCTGATCTCATCCTCAAGTCTCTGGCTGCAGCTGAACATGTAACTGTCACTAAGTATCCACTTCCCTTCCACAGATGACGTTTCAGGGACTGTTTGTATAAATTGCATTTGCTTGTCTTCCATCAATAAAGTCCACTGAAACGTGACATACAATATCTGCCTTCAAGGTTTCCTTGGTCACACACTTCGGCACTTTCTAAAATAAGCAACACTTTAAACAAAAGCAAAAAAGTAAAAGTGAAACCTCTAATCACAGGATCAAAGACAGGTGTGAACTCACTTGTGCACTCAGCTTTAGTCTTGTCTTGTGTACCCCAAAATAGGTAGACAGATAGGTGAAGCATGTTCTATTTAGAACAGGCAGGTAGGTATAAAGGTTCCTGATTAAGTAGGTGGGTAGGTATATAGGCCTTCCATTAGGTAGGTAGGTATACAGGCATTCCGGAAGATAGGTATATATGCTTCCCATTAAGTAGGTAATAATACTGACACACCATTAAGTAGGTACAGTAGGTGGTAATATTGACCCCATTAAATAGCTATAAAGGCCCTCAATTAGGTAAGTATAGAGGCCCACTAGAAGTAGATATAGAGAATCTCTATTAAGTAGCTAGGTAAATATGTCCCCTGCAGGTAGATAGGTCGGTGTACAGCCCCTGTAGATGGTAGGTATATATGTCCCTTGTAGGTAGATATGTAGCCTACTGCAGGTAGATACCCCTCGGGTTGTTCTCTTGCCTCTGCTGCGGCCCCTACATCCTACTTACCCGCCTTGGCTCCTGTCTCCGCTGCGGCGCGATAGTGGCATCCGCCGGCAGCACCTACTCACTGACCCTCGCTCTTGTCCGCTCTGGCTGCCTGTGCGCACAGGAGTGCCCTCTAGGGCGTGCGTGTGGCAGTGCATGAATATTTAAAGAGACAGTACCTGATTATCTAGCAATTAACCTGTGACCTCACTTCGTATAAAAGGAACTTCCTGCCCTTGCTACTGGTCAGTTCGTTGTTGTGTTTGCCCTATATAGAACTTAACCCTCTGGCTGCTGTGTTGCTGCTGTAGCTACATTCCTGTACGCTAATCTGCTGAACACATGCCGCTGCACCAGTCTGCTATATACCTGCTGTATACCCGACACTGTGCCAAGTCCGCTACTATCCTGGGACTGCGTTGTCTATGGCTACACCTGCGGTGCCCTGTTGTCCGTTCCTACACCGGCTGTCCTGTCATGCATTTCGGCTACCTCTGTGAGTTACACCATCCACGCTCGCCGTGGCCCAGAGGATCCGCCATATACCCACGATCGATGGGTCAGTGCATACTGACACCAGCGGATCGTAACAGGTATATATGGTACTTGTAGGTAGATACACAGCCCTCCATAACTATATATGATCCGTCTACATCAGACCTGGGCATCCGGTCCGCTAGCTAGCTAGGTCTTCTAATAGTAGCGCTGAAGGCCCTATATACCTGCCTGAGGGGTCATAAATCTATATACCTTCTTTACTGGGGGGGTCATAAATCTATAAACCTGCCTGGGTGGGTCATACATCTATATATCTGCCTGAAAGGTCATAAATCTATATACCTGCCTGAGGAGACATAAATCTATATACCTGCCTGAGGGGTCATGAATCTATATACCTGCCTGAGGGGTCATGAATCTATATACCTGCCTGAGGAGACATAAATTTATATACCTGCATTACTGGGGGGACTTATATCTATATACCTGCCTGAGGGGACCTACAGTATATCTATATACCTGCCTGAGGGGTCATAAATCTATATACCTGCTTGAGGGGACATATATCGATATACCTGCTTTACTGGGGGGGATATAAATCTATATACCTGCCTGCCTCACCGAGGGGAGCTTTATATACCTGCCTTACTGGAGGATGTTTCTATATACCTGCCTTACTGAGGAGAGCTGTATATACGTGCCTTACTGAGGGTACACAGTAAGTTCCCACAAAAATAAACCCCAAAAAAGAATTTTTCCCCGTTCACGCTGTTTTTTTTTTTTTTAATTAGTCCGTCCCTCTAAAACCATCCCACTTTCTCATGCGGCCCCATGGGAAAATTAATTGCTCACTTCTGCTCTAGATAGATGTACAGTCTCCTGTACATATATAGGTCAATCTGACAAAAAAAAAATAAAAAAATTATATCTGTCATAGTTTGATAAGATGCCGCGGATCCGGGCCTGCACACAGATGTTATTATTATTAATAACCTGACGCCTATTATTGTTTAAAGGAAACCATACCACAGACAATGGGATTTTTAAGGTTTGATATAGATGAGGATTTTGATTAATGGTAATGATTTATTATTTGGTGGTAAAAGTGAAGGTTCCTGTGCAGTGTTGAACTGGAGTGCCTGGGGCCCACCAGTAGAGTTGGGGCTTACTGGTGGAGTTGATTCTTGGAGCCAATCAGTAGAGTTAATTCTTAGGGCCCATTCTACCGCTGCTGTACAAGAATGCATATCCTACACATGACACTTGCTTTCTGCTTCTTTTTCTCTGCTTTTCTCCCAGAAAGTGGCCCACGATGATTAGGGACCCACCAGGGGTTTCCCTTAATCCAATGTGGACCAGTCAGAGTCTGGTCTGGTGTGCCTTTAGGGCATTATTGTGGATAGCTGTGGGGTTACAGATAGCACTGGCAGCACTGTTGAGCTACATGCTCACCAGATCTTACTCTTGGGCAGTGTTCCTTAACTAAAGTTCTTAACTTCTATCAAAAAGTAATGTTTTCAGGATATCCCATAGAATGCACTGAGAGTAAGTAAATCACATTTGCAATACTAAGGAAATTCGTAATACATGACTTGTTGGTGGCCTTTGAGGACTGGAGTTGAGGAACACTGCTCAAAGGACAGGAAGTGTCCGGTCTATGAGGCCCTGTTCACACGACGGATTTGAACGAGGTTATGGCCGCGGGTTCCGACACGGTTTCCGCGGCCAAAACCCCGTCCAAATCGCGACAACTTTATTAACATGGTTTCCTATGGGAAACCGCGTTAATATTCACACACCGCGGGTTTGGCTGCGGCTTTGGGGCCACGGCCTTGCTGCGCGTGTTTGAGAATTCTCCTGTCAATTCTTGACAGGGAGTCCTCAGCGCGGCGGCTGCGCAGTGTTGCCGCGGGTGTTGGCGCGGCTGGGCTGTGGATGGCGGCGCGGTTTTCCCCCTGCCTACTAATTTGCACGGGGGCAAACCCTCGCCGCAAGCCGCCCCCCAAACCACGCCCCACTTGTGACGCGACAACGCCCAGTGCCCGCGCCGCAAACCCACGTCGGGAGATGCGAGTTTGCGGCGAGGTGAGGACGAGGTTTGGCCTCGGCAACCGCGGTGAAAGTCGCGGCCGAACCCGCGGCCAAATCCGTCATGTGAACATGCCCTAAGGGTTTCAAAAGTGTACAGCACAACATAATTAAGACCCATTTCGTGATCTCAGGGCTGTAGATGACACCATTGCTGAAGTCCGAGAGTACAGAGACTTGTGCAGAAAGCATTGCCATATGCGGGACAGGATATTAGTAAGGTGAATATAGCGGGTTTTTTTATTGAAAAGTTTTAGCTTGACTTGCAGACTTTGCTGCAAATCTGAAGGTAATCTGCAGCAAAATGTGAAAGAAAAGGGTCTAATTGTAGATGCGTTCTACCTAATGGAATATACAGTACAACAAATCTTTGTACTTTCTACGGTAAGTGACATGTTTTGGATTTTAGAAACGGAACTGAAAGTGAATTTCAGCATGGAAATTTTTCTGTAGACAAGATCAATTAAATGTACTTAAAAAAAGACTGAGATGCAGATATACTGTATCTCACAAAAGTGAGTACACCCCTCGCATTTTTGTAAATATTGTATCATATCTTTTTATGGGACAACACTGAAGATATGACACTGATACAATGTAAAGTAGCCAATGTACAGCTTAACAGTCTAACTTTGGTGTGCCCTCAGAATAACTCAACACACAGCCATCAATGTCTAAACCGCTGGCAACAAAAGTGAGTTCACCCCTAAGTGAAAATGGACAAATTGTGCCCAAAGTGTTTTGTGTGGCCTCCATTATTTTCCAGCACTGCCTTAATTGTCTTGGCCATGGAGTTTAATTCTCATGGGCCTGGAGTTACAGCTTCACAGGTTGCCACTGGAATCCTCTTCCACTTCTTCATGAATACATCACAGAGCTGGTAGATGTTAGAAACCTTGTGCTCCTCTATCTTCTGTTTGAAGATGCCCCACAGATGCTCAATAAGGTTTAGGTCTGGAGACATGCTTGACCGGTCCAGCACATTTTTTTTTATTTTCATTTTCAGTGGCTGTCATGGAGGTGTGTTTGGGGTTGTTATCATGTTGAAATGTTGTCCTGCAATCCAGAAGGGAGGGGATTATGCTCTGCTTCAGTATGTCACAGTACACGTTGGCATTCACGATTCCCTCAATGAACTGTAGTTCCCCACAGCCAGCAGCACTAATGCAGCTCCAAACCAACACACTCCCACCACCATGCTTGACTGTAGGCTAGACACACTTGTCTTTGTATCCCTTACCTGGTTGCCACCACCACACGCTTGATACCATCTGAACCAAATACGTTTATCTTGGTCTCAGCGGACCACAGGACATGGTTCCAGTAATCCATGGAGGCAAAATGGCAAATTGGGGATAATTTGTGCATTTTGACTAAGGGGTCTACTCACTTTTGTTGCCAGCGGTTTAGACATTAATGGCTGTGTGTTGAGTTATTTTGAGGGCACACCAAATGTATACTGTTCTACAAACTGTAGACTGACTTCTTTACATTGTATCAAAGTGTAATATCTTCACTGTTGTCCCATGAAAAGATATAATACAATATTTACAAAAATGTGAGGGGTGTACTCACTTTTGTGAGATACTGTACTCAGTCCCTTCAAGATATTCATATAAGTGAGTTGGTGAGTATTCACAGAAGACTGGGGAGATCAATATACAGTGGGCTGCAAAAGTATTCATACCTCTTGAGGTTTTCCATATTTTTAAACATTTCCAAACTTAAATGTATTTTGTTGATTTCTTATGTGATATATGCGTGTAGCACTGCCTGCTGCGGTTCAGTCCCGGGCCATGGCTGCTTCTCCTCTATCTTACCGGTTCACGCTGCAATGCGGGGGGTGGTCCGTGCTCCTGACAGCTCCATTACTCAATGCAGCAGACTGGCCATCCCCGGTATCTTCTTCCTCCAGCTGCTGTAGCGCCTGCCATTTTGGCAACTAGGGAGCGCACACAAATGCAACTTTTCCCCAGCCAATCATCTCTGCCTATGAGGCTTTTGGGACACCTTCCCTATTAATCTTTTCCCAGAGGATGTCGGTAAACTCTTAGACGTTTACCTGGTTTGCCTTACTGTTACCAAATTCTCCTGCTAAATCCCTGACTCTGCCTTATCTGCTTCCTGTCCTGACCTGTTGCTCATGACCTATGTTCACAGCCCACCCTTCTGTATGTCATTACCCAGCTTGTTGGCTGTCACCGCGAGGACCTATGTCGGGAGCAGCAGCCTGGGGGTTTCCCACATTAAAGTCCATCCGGCCTTGTGGCTCCGATAAAGACCAGAGAGCCCCTTGAACTATGCTCCTTGGTGTAGGTTATCTTATCCCTCCTAGGTGACCAGCAGATCTACCTCCTGTCCTCTGTGCTAGATCGTGACAGTACAACTGGGCCATGTATCCTGCTGACATGCCTTTATCAGACGCGTAAAGCCTCATCACAGAGATTATGCATCAGGGTGCCGTCAAGAGCAGCTATTCCAGATGGTGCACAACTTAGCAGCCCAACCCCTGGAGGCTGCTCTAGCTCCTGTTCCTGTTCAGATACCTACTCCACTCCTGGTGACTTCAAGTATATTGCTATGGACTTTATTACGAATTTACACTCAAATTATACAGTCATTGTCGCGGCCTGCCCCGCTCCTCGGCCCGCGGGCGCCCACCGGGGTCGGGTGCCGCTCCGCTCCTGCCGGGGACTCATCTGACCTCGCTCCTGTGCCATCCGCGCCCTCTGTCGGCCGAGGCGCGCGCTCGTTCTTGGGGATTTAAAGGGCCAGCGCCCCGATAATTGGCTAAATGCCAGGCGCTTCCCCTATTTAAGGTCACGGTCCACAATCACTCCTTGCTGGATCTATGTTGCCTCGTGCCTTAGTAAAAGCGTTTCCTAAGTGTATTCTCGCCCTACCGTGTACCAGACCTCTTGCTACGTTTCTCGACTCCGAACCTCTGCCGTCTGCCCTGACCTTCCTGCCTGTCTACGACCACGAACCATTGTTGCCTGCCCTGACCTTCTGCCTGCCCACGACTACGATTCTCGGACTACGACTCTTCCACGCTGCACCTCGGCCGCCACCGCAAGCAAGTCACGTCAGGGGGGACAACCTGGTAGCCTCACACCGCAGCAAGTCCATCCCGCTTTGCGGCGGGCTCTGGTGAAATCAGGGGGCTACTTAGATTCTGTTCCCTGGCGTGGCTTAACCACCATCGCCTGAGGTGGTCCAGCGGATCCACTACCCGCCGTTTACAGTTAGATCCAGCCAGGATCCCGCCAAGTGCCCTGCAAGTCTAGAGGATCTCACGAACATTGTCGGCCAACAGTCGCAGCAGATCACACAACATGCACAGCAATTGGGTCAGCTGTCTGCCATGATGCGCCAATTCCTGGCCTCCCAGCAGCAGCAACCTGCCTCTTCGCCAGTGGTTCCATCTCCTCCTGCCGTCCCGCTGGCAACTGTGGGTCCGAAGCTTCGTCTTCCTCTACCTTCCAAGTTCGACGGGGACTCGAACCTCTGCAGAGGCTTTATTACGCAGTGCTCCATGCACGTGGAGCTGATGGCCGATCAGTTTCCCACTGAAAGGGCGAAGGTGGCGTTCGTGGTGAGCCTGCTATCCGGAAAAGCCCTGGCCTGGGCGACACCTCTTTGGGACCGGAATGACCCTGTGACTGCAGACCTACAGGTTTTCCTCACTGAATTCCGCAGCGTTTTCGAGGAGCCTGCGCGAGCATCTTCCGCGGAGACGGCGCTACTAAACCTACGCCAAGGGGACTCCTCCGTAGGGGAGTATGCGGTCCAGTTCCGCACCCTAGCCTCCGAGCTGTCTGCGCCACGTTCAAGAAGGGCCTGTCGAGCAGAGTAAAAGACGCACTTGCAGCAAGAGACCTTCCATCTTCTTGGTGCGAACTTCACTTTCACGGAGACACAGCAGGAGCTCCGCCAGGAGCATGACTCGACACAGCCTGGCCGTCTACCTCGGTTGGCCCCCGTGTTCCAAAGGCCTCCGCTGCCTCCTACACAGTTTGCCACCGAGGAACCCATGCAGGTGGACCGGGCCCACTTGTCGGAGGAGGAGCGGTCCCGCCGCCGGATGGAGAACCTTTGTCTCTACTGCGCCAGTCCGGACCATTTCCGTAGGAGTTGTCCGCAGCGTCCTCAGCGGTCGGGAAATGCTCGCACCTAGGTGGCGTAGGAGAGGCGTCCCTAGGTGCTCAGTCTTCCTCTCCACGACTGTTGTTGCCAGTCCAGGTAACGACAGATGCTGGTCTATCGTTCCGGGTCTCTGCCTTCCTGGACTCCGGCTCCGCCGGGAACTTTATTCACGCCTCCCTGGTGTCACGCTATCGCTTGCCAGTAACCCGCCTGGAAAAGCCCTTGCTTATCTCATCAGTCAGTGGGGAGCTTCTCAGCGACTCCCTTCTGTTCATCACCCGGCCAGTGACTCTCCGTGTAGGGGTCCTACACGCGGAGAAGATCTCCTTCCATGTCCTGCCTCGCGCGTCTTAGGCGATCCTGTTGGGGCTGCCCTGGCTGCAACGTCACGCCCCTGCGCTTGATTGGAAGACAGGCGAAGTCCTGCGTTGGGGAACGGAGTGCCAGGATCTCTGTTTGGTGGCACCATGCCCGGTGTCCATCTCTCCTCCCCAGTCGTCCATCAAGTCTCTACAAGGTCTGCCAGCGGAGTACCAGGATTTTGGAGATGTATTCTCGGAGAAACAGGCTGAGAGGCTACCACCCCATCGGCCGTATGACTGCCCTATCGACCTCCTTCCTGGAACCAGTCCCCCTCGGGGTAGGGTCTACCCTCTGTCTGTGCCCGAGACCCAGGCCATGTCGGCCTATATTCAGGAGAATTTGTCGAAGGGTTTTATACGCAAGTCCTCCTCGCCCGCCGGGGCTGGTTTCTTCTTCGTTCAGAAAAAAGACGGTTCACTTCGTCTGTGTATTGACTACAGAGGGCTAAACAAGATCACGGTGAAGAATCACTACCCTCTACCCCTGATCTCTGAGCTATTTGATCGCCTCCATGGAGCCAAGGTCTTTACCAAATTAGACCTACGAGGAGCCTATAACCTCATCATAATACGCGATGGGGTTGTGTGTAAAACGTTTTTCAACACATGGTATGGGAATTTTGTGTATCTCGTGATGCCCTTCGGGCTATGCAACGCCCCAGCCGTATTTCAGGAGTTCGTCAACGACGTGTTTCGGGACTTGCTGTACACCTGCGTCATTGTATACTTGGACGACATCCTGATTTTTTCCCCTGACTTCCAGACCCATCGGGTACAAGTACGCCAGGTCCTGCGACGCCTGCGGGGCAATCGACTGTATGCCAAGCTGGAGAAGTGTCGGTTCCACCAGGCCAGCCTTCCTTTCCTTGGGCACATAGTCTCCAATCGAGGTCTGCAGATGACCCAGCTAAACTCTCCGCGATCCAGCAGTGGCCACGACCTGTCGGTCTCCGGGCGATTCAACGCTTCTTAGGATTCGCCAACTACTACCGGCAGTTCATTCCCCACTTCTCTACGCTGGTGGCTCCCATCGTGGCTCTCACCTGTAAGAATGCTAACCCGAGATGTTGGCCTCCGTCGGCCGAAGAAGCATTCTCCCGACTGAAGACAGCGTTCTCCTCAGCACCTATTTTGGTCCGACCTGATCCAGAGAGACCCTTCAGCCTAGAGGTGGATGCCTCTTCCGTGGGAGCCGGGGCTGTCCTGACCCAGAAGGGTCCTAAAGGCAAGACCGTCACATGCGGTTTTTTTCAAAGACCTTCTCCTCGGCAGAACGTAATTACGCCATTGGAGACCGAGAATTGTTGGCCATAAAATTGGCCCTGGAAGAGTGGCGACATCTGTTGGAGGGAGCACGTCACCCGTTTGACGTCTTCACAGAACCATAAAGAATCTCCAATACTCCAGACAGCTCGCGTTTGAACCTCCCCAAGGCTACGGTGGTCTCTTTTTTTCTCGCGCTTTGATTTCAAGATACAACTTCGACCGGCCGAGAAAATGTCAGGGGGACGCCTTCTCCGTGCGTCTGACATTACTGGGAGGAACCGGTGTCACAGCACATCATAAGTCCTGAACGGCTGATTCATGCGGCTCCTGTTGATCTCCGTAACGTTCCTCCGGGCAGAACCTACGTGCGTCCCCCGCTCAGGAGGAGGATTCTGGGTTGGGGCATAGTTCTTCTTCTGGCCGGCACCCCGGCGTACAGAAATCCTACATCCTCATCTCGGACACTACTGGTGGCCAACCTAGCTCCAAGACATCAAGGACTTCGTTCTCTCCTGCACCACTGTGCCCAAAACAAGGTCCCTGGTCTCTCCCTGGTCTCTTAGTCCCTCTGCCTGTTCCAGAGTCTCCATGGACACACATAGGCATGGACTTTATCACGGACCTTCCTCCTTCTTCGGGAAACTTGGTCATCTGGGTGGTCACTGACCGATTTTAAAAGATGTCCCACTTTATGCCGCTTCTGGTCTCCCTTCTTCTCCCCAATTGGCGGGACACTTCTTCCATCACATCTTTCGCCTGCATGGTTTACCATCCCACATCGTCTCCGACCAAGGCGTCCAATTTGTCTCTAAGTTCTGGCGTGCCCTGTGTTCCCGGTTGCAAATCAAGCTGGATTTCTATTCTGCATATCATCCCAAGACAAATGGGCAGGTGGAGAGGGTAAACCAGATCTTGGGGGAGTATCTATGGCACTTTGTGTCCGGACGCCAGGACAACTGGTCCGAATTGCTGCCTTGGGCCGAGTTCTCATATAATCATCGGGACTCCGACTCAACTGGCCGTTCTCCTTTCCTGGTGGTCTATGGCCGTCACCCTCGCCCTCCCATCCCTCTGGCTTCCGCCTCCGAGGTTCCCGCCGTGGACAACCAGGTTCAGGATATCAGGGTCATTTGGCAAGAGACCCGACAAGCCTTACTCCAGGCTTCAGCCCGCATGAAGACCCAAGCTGACAAAGGAGAAAGACCTTCCTCAACGTCCTCCCAGGGGATAAAGTGTTGCTCTCTTCTAATACAATACGCCTCAAGATCCCAGCTATAAATTGGGTCCGCGGTTTCTGGGACCCTTCAGAATACTGCGACAACTGAACCCGGTGTCCTATAAACTCTGCCTGCCTCCATCTCTCCGGGTTCCTAACGCCTTTCATGTCTCCCTCCTAAAGCCTCTGGTCCTGAACCGGTTCTCCAGAGGAGCGCTGCTCCGTTCCGGTGCTAGAATCCCCTGATGTTTTTTGAAGTGAAGGACATCTTAGACATGAGATCGTCAGGGTAAGCGATTCTTTCTTGTAGATTGGAGGGCTTCGGCCCGAAGAAAGGTCCTGGGAACCGGAGTCCAATATCCTGAACCGAGTTCTGATCCGTAAGTTCCTTTAGCCTAAAAGAGGGGAGACCTAGGGGGGGGGGGGGGGGTACTGTCGCGGCCTGCCTCGCTCCTCGGCCCGCGGGCGCACCCGTGACCACCCCCCGGGTGCCCACCTGGGTCGGGTGCCGCCGCTGGCCGCAGGACGAGCCGGGGATCCGCTCCTGCCGGGGACTCACCTGACCTCGCTCCTGTGCCGTCCGCGCCCTCTGCCGGCTGAGGCACGTGTGCCCGCTTCCTAAGGCGAGTGCGCTCGTTCTCGGGGATTTAAAGGGCCAGCGCCCCGATAATTGGCTAATTGCCGGGCGCTTTCCTAATTTTAAAGGGCACGGTCCACAATCAAATCCTTGCTGGATCTATGTTGCCTCGTTTCCTTAGTAAAAGCGTTTCCTAAGTGTATTCCTCGCCCTACCGTTACCAGACCTTTGCTACGTTTCTCGACTCTGAACCTCTGCCCCCTGCCCTGACCTTCCCGCCTGTCTATGACCACGAACCATTTCCGCCTGCCCTGAACTTCTGCCTGCCCAGGACTACGATTCTCGGACTACGACTCTGTACCACGCTGCACCTCGGCCGCAAGCAAGTCACGTCAGGGGGGACGACCTTTTAGCCTCACACCGCAGCAAGTCCATCCCGCTTTGTGGCGGGCTCTGGTGAAAACCGGGGGCTACTTAGATTCCGTTCCCTGGCGTGGATTAACTATCATCGCCTGCGGTGGTCCAGCGGATCCACTACCCCGCCATTACAGTCATTTTGGTGATCACGGACCATTTTTGCAAGATGTCTAATTTTGTACCACTTCCAGGTCTGCCTACTGCTCCTCAACTTGCCGCCCACTTCTTCCAACATATATTTTGCCTGCATGGACCTCTTCTTCATATTGTGTCCGATGGAGGGATTAAATGTGTCTCCAAGTTTTGACAATCCCTCCGTTCCAGCTCCAGGTCAAGTTGGACTTCTCTTTTGTGTACCACCCTAAACCAACGGACAAGTGGAAAGAGTGAATCAAATCCTTAGAAATTGCCTTTATAACTTCATATCAACTTGTCAAGACAATTGGACCAACCTTCTTCCTTGGGCCAAATTTTCGTATAATAATCTCGACTTTGCTGGTGCTTCTTCATTATTTGTCATGTACGGATGACATCCACGCCCTCCTCTCTTCCTGCCTACCACCTCCGATGTCCCAACAGTGGATGTGCCGGTCCTAGCATCTTCCCGCACTAAAACACAAACTAAAAAGAAACAGAGACCTTCCCTAGTGTTCCGTCCAGCAGATAAAGTGTGGCTACTGGCCAAGTATGTCTTAAGACTCTCAGTACCAAACCAAGGCCACACTTCCTGGGACCCTTAACGATCTTGCTACATATTAATCCTATCTGTTACAAGCTTCGCCTGCCTCAGTTATGGCAGATCACAAACTCCTTCCACATCTCTCTCCTAAAGTCTCTGGTCCTCAACCGGTTTCCCCAAAAGTCCATGTTGCCTTCTACTGAAGTAGATTCCGGAGGTATGTACAAGGTTCAAGAGATCCTGGCAGAAAAATTCCTCAGAGGGAAACATTTTTTTCTTGTGAGCTGAAAGGGGTTTGGGACCGAGAAAAGAGTTCCAGGGAACCCGAGGAAAATGTGAACGTTCCTGACCTCATCCAGAAATTCTGGCTGATCAGAAAGAAGGTGAGGCTTAAGAGGCAGAGGGGTGCTGTCACGTTATGCTCTGCTGTCCTAGTTTTGGACTGCAAACACGCTCGTGCCAGAGTTCCCAACATTACTCACCTCTTCTCACTCCTGCTCTGCTCTCCCTTCCTGTCTCTGGCCATAGCGAACGTGCCCAGCCTCTAGGGTGCGCCAGCTCTCTGAGATTTAAAGGGCCAGCGTACTGTGGATAAATATTTGGTCGCTGCACCCTTTATGTGCTCACTTTCTCCTGCATTACCTGCCACTGTGCTAGCTAGTTCTCGGTTTGCTATTCTGACCTCTTGCTTTGGACTTGACTATTCTCTGCCTGCTGCCTGCCTGACCTTTTCTGCATGTGCCTGACTATGTTCTGCCAGTTGTCTACCCTGACCTACCACCAGTGACCTGACTACATCTTCGTGTCCTCCTACAGTACCGCGCGACACCTCAGCAGTCACCATAAGTGGCTAACCCGGACGTCTCCCACAGCAAAGTCCATCCCTTCGTGCGGCGGGCTCTGGTGAACACCAGGCTGCTCCTTAGACTCCGCTCCCTGACATGGTCTCAGTTCACCTCACAGTGACCTAGAGCAGGGGTGTCAAACTGCGGCCCTCCAACTGTTGGGAAACTACAACTCCCATTATGCCCACTGTTATAGATTATACAAATGCATGATGGGAGTTGTAGTTTCCCAACAGCTGGAGGGCCGCAGTTTGACACCTGTGATCTAGAGGATCCCCTACCTGAGTCCCTGACAAATGGCCTATAACAATGAGGTTTTGATGGCTATCTTTTGGGAAGGCCTAGGATGTCGCATCAAAGATGAGCTTGCTGGTCCAGTCACATTGGACAACCTCGTCACTCTGGCCACCCACATTGACATCCATATCACAGAGAGACAACAAGAGATATGTCAGCAATGAGAAGCTCCCTGATCCGCAGGGTTCCCCATCTGGTGCTTGTCTTCCAGCACCCACTCCAGTGAGCACCTTAAGTGCGGTGAGAAGAACTTATGCCAAGCTCACCTGTCATAGGAAAAAAAGGCTCACTGATGGAACTTGGGCCTCTGTCTCTATTGTGGTGCTAATAAGCATCTACTGAAGAACTGCCTGCTCCATCTGAGAAACTCCAGAGTTTAGGCTTTGTAGGAGAAGCAACCCTGCATGAAGATACTTCCTTTCCGCATGTGACCCTGCTGGTCACTATGATCCTTCCACCTGGCTCCAATCTTCAGGTGGACTCTTGCTCTGTGGGCAACTTTATCCATCCTTCCCTATTTGCCAGTAACTTGGCTGTAACTTCTCTGGCTAAGCCACACTTTGTCTCTTCTGTTATTGGGGAGGTCTACTACTACCACCTGGTAGCACACACACTGGTAGCTCTCACTCTGTGTGTGGTAGTGCCATACCAATAATGGATTTCCTTCCTCATGCTCATCTGTTCCTTCAGTACTATACTCCTGGGACTCTCCTGGCTGCACAATCACGCTTCTGGAATTGATTGAAGAACTGGCGAAGTGACGCCTTGGAGTGACCATTGTCTTTCCTCCTGGATCTTGGTTCCTAATCCCCCTCGTTTAGTCGGAGCCATAACATTGCTGCCTTCCAGCCCAGCTTCACCGCGACTCCCTGTGCACTAACATGATTTTGCGGATGTTTTTTGCAAGAAGCAGGGGGAGACTCTTTCTCCTCATTAGCCATATAACTGCCCGATTGAACTTAAGCAAGGTACTACCCCTCCTCATGGTAGGATGTACCCTCTGTCCCGACCCGAAACTGAAGCCATGTTGGCCAACAATGATAAGTATCTAGAGAAAGAGTTTATGCGCAAGTCGTCCTTCCCTGCTGGAATAAGATTTTTCTTTGTTGAGAAAAAGGACAGTTCTTTACTTCCCTGCATTGACTACAGGGGTCAAAAGAAGATCACTATCAAGAATCGCTTTCCATTGCCAGTAATCTCTGAGCTCTTAGATAGGATCAGAAGTGCAAAGATCTTCACCAAGCTTGATCTCTGGGGTGTCTATAATCTGATATGATATGTATCCATCACGGAGACTAGTGGAAGACTGTGTTTAACACCCAAGATGGGCATTTTTAATACCTTGTGATGCCCCTTGGACTCTGCAGCGTTCCTGCTGTTTTCCAGGAGTTTGTGAATGACATCTTCCGGACATTGGCCATGGTCTGTGCCAATTCATCGCGCACTTGGGTTCCTACTATCACCCTCATCAAGAAGGGCAGCAACCCTCGATTGTGAACCCTTGAAGCGAACAAAGTATTCTTTCAGTTGAAATCTGCCTTCTCTGCGATGATGCTCCATCGTCCAGACCTGGTGATGCCTTTCTTTCTTGGAAGTTAAGGAGGTGTTGGAACTGTCCTCATACTGAAATCTGCCAGGGGCAAATTCTTTACCTGTGGATTCTTCTCTCCTGCCAAGAGGAACTACAGAGAGCTGGGCCATTAAAATGGCTTTGATGGGGTACCGACACCTGCTGTAGGGCTGTTACGAGTGGCCCTGCAGCCCGCAGGTCAGGCTGCGGGCGCACTCGGGTCCCTGCGGATCCCCCAGCTTCTGGGGTGAGTGGCGCCGCGGTCCGCGTTTCTGTCCGCGGGCGCACTCGTCCCTCTGTGCAGGAAAACTTACCCGACTGCGCGCCTGCTTCCCCAGCTAGCCAGTGCACGGCCCTGCTCCTTAAGGTGCGCGCGTGCCGGCTCTCTCAAATTTAAAGGGACAGCGTGCCGGCAATTGGTTGATTGCCGGTTGCTGACCCTATATGAGGTTTTCACCTCCGACATGTCCCCGCTGGATCTTCAGTGCCACGTGCCTTTAGAGAAAGCTGTTTCCTGTGTGTCTACATCTTGTCCGTGTTTCTGACCCTCGCTACGTTTCTCGACCACGAAAAATTTACAGACTTTTTATACACAAAAAGACATGGATCTTCAAAGGAACTAAGAATCCTTAAAAATAACAAAATGCAATATAACTCTGTAAATTTTCATTTTCTTGTATAACACCATGTCTGAAGAAGAGAGCTAGTACTCTCGAAAGCTCACCATCAAATACACAGTTAGCCTCTAAAAGGTATCGCCTGATTTCTTCACTCTTCTACTACTTTCTATGGCTAACACGGTACAACATTATACTACTAGAAATGTTGTAGTAATTGTTCACATTTTCAAGAAAAGTTGAAAAATATATTTTTTAGGGACCAGTCCAGTTCTGTCGTAGCTTTGAGGGATCTGTAAGTTAGATACTCCCATACAGGACCCCATCTAAGAAACTAGACCCCTTAAAATATTTAAAAAAGCATTTAAGAAGTATGTTAACCCACTCGGTATTTAACAGAAATTAATGCAAAGTGGAGATGAAATTTCCAAATTTGACTTTTTTTTTTGCAGATTTTCAATTTTTATCCATTATTCACTGGAACACTGTAGATGAGACCAGTTAAATGAAAATCAACATCAATTTCCGAGATTCTGCCATTTTAAGAGATAACCCATATGTGGCCTTGTGCACAATTTGGCTCAATTACATGTCTCAGAATAGGAGGACCTCCTACTGGACTCTGGGGTCTCATTTCCGTTACGATTTTATTTAGGCGTCATTGCAGGTTTGCGGACAACCTAAGGTGCTAAAACTTAATAAACATCCCTAAAAAGACCCCATATTGGAAACTACACCCTTTAAGGAATATATACAGGGGTGCAGTGAGTATATCGACCCCGCAGGTTTTTCACAATTTTTTTTTAGCATTAGGCTCTGAAAATGAAAAAAATTTGAATGTGAAATTCTATAAGGAATCCTGAAAAAAAAAGCACCCAAAATTTTGTTACGCAATGTCTACTAAGTTCAGCATGGCAGGGCGTACAAGAGAGGGAGCACTATTTGGCTATGCAGATTTTGGTGGGTGCCATGTTGCATTTGCGAAACCCCCAAAGTAGCAGATCAGATTAAACCTTTCAGAAGTTGCCCCATTTTGGATTCAACAACCCTCATGGATCTGATTAAGTGGTGTATTGTGCATTTTGGGCGCACAGGTGTTCCATAGTTTTATTTAGCATCGGGCCATGAAAATGTGGGGGCAAAAAACCGTAGTTCCGCCATTGTTTTCTGGGCTTCATTTTTACAGCGATTGCCGTGCGGGATAATTTACATGATAACTTTACTACGGGGGTCAGTACAATTGCAATTATAGAAATTTTATATAGTTTTTTTTTTATGTTTTACTACTTTTACACAATAGAAAAGGCATTTATAAAATATTGTGTTTTGTGACATAATAGTCTGATAGCCATAACTTTTTTATTTTTCTGTATCCGGAGCCGATTATGGGCTTGTTTTTTGCAGGATGAGTTGACGTTTTATTGGTACCATTATGGGTGCATATGATGTTTTTATCACTTTTTATTAAGGTTTTTGTGAGGCATTTTGAACAAAACATAGCAATCCTAGTAATGTTTTTATTTAGATTTTTTACAGCGGTCACCGTTGCATATAAATGACACCCTAGCTTTACTCAGCAGGTCGATTTGATTACAGCGATAACCAATTTGTATATTTTTTATGTTTTACTGCTTTTATCCAAAAAACACTTTTATTCAAAGATGAAAACACGTTTTGGCATCACCATAGTCTGAGAGCCATAACTTCTTTTTATTTTTCTGTGTATGGAGCTTTATAGTAGTTTGTGTTTTGCACGATGATTTGACTTTTTTATTGGTATTGTTTTGAGGGAACAATGAATTTTGATCGCTTTTAAATCCATTTTTTGGAAGGCAGGGTGAAGAAAATACTGCAATCCTAGTAGTGTATTTTTATTTTTAACAGCGCCCACTTTGCAGTATCCATGACAAGTTAGTTTTACTCCCTGAGTTGAGACAATTACAGCGATACCCAATGTATATACTTTTTATGTGGAAGTGCTTTAAAAAAAAAAAAAAAGTGTTTTTACTGTGCAAAACAATATTTATGTATCACTGTCTTCTGATAGCCATAACTTTGTAATTTTTCCGTATACAGAGATGTGTAAGGGCTTTTTTTTTGCGGTTTGAACTGATGTTTTACTTGGTATCACTTTTGGTGTTTCTATGAGTTTTTGATCGCTTTTTATTCCATTTTATGTGCTGCAGAATAAAGAAAAATATCAATTCTGTGACTGTTTTTTTTTTTAAATGGCATTCACCGTGTGGGTTAAATAACATGACAGATTTATAGGACAGGTTGTTACGCACACTGTACTTTATTTTTTTAAATCTTTTTTGGGGAAATTGGCGTGCATTTGTAAATGGGAAAAGCGTGGTGTACGTGTTTTTTTTATTTTATTTGTCGTGTTTGTGTTTTACTTTTTTTACATTTTCACTTTTCCCCATAGAGGATTTGTATCAGCATCCGGGCTGTCAGGTAGGAGACCAGTAGCGACGCTGGGTGCCACATGCTGCGCCGATTACAGACAGGAGGAGCTCACTCCTCCTGTCTGTACCTTAGCTATCACAATCATGATAGATCGCAATAGCTAAGGGTTAATCACCCGCGGCCACAGCTCACCCCTGCCTCGGGTGATGCAGCATGATGCCAGCAGTAATATCCCGCTGGTTCCATGGTGCGATCTTGCAAGCTCTGCTTGTGAGCTTGCAAGAACTCCATAACGTGCCCATACATCAATTTGTGGGAACTCCTACCCGACCATGATTTATGGACACTTCAAATGTCTGTAAGGATTTAAATGTACCAAAAATAAATACAACTTGGGCCAAAAAAAAAAAGCCATCATACAGTTATGTCGTGGGAAAACAAAAAGGTTAAGGCTTTTGGAAGACAAGGAATAAAAAAAAGAAATAATCAAAAAACTGAAAATGATGCAGCGCTTAAGCAGTTAAAAGAACATACAATCTACAACAGGCTGCTATGTTTTAGTGACACATACCCATAACTTCACAGTTTATTGCACGACACCTGTTTGAAGTACATTCTTTGGAATATCATCATTTATATAAAAAAAAAAAAAAAAAGGAAAGGACTATAAGTGTAAATATAATAATCATTTAGTCATACTCAGTATGTCAAAGTTCATTGTAGCACATACATTAGAAGTACATCCACAGTGTAGATATAATAACCCATGAGTCATAGTGCCTATGACTCAGATACTTGGTAATTGTCCAGCATTTGTGATATTTTCACCTGGAGAGTTCCAGCACTGCAGAAACTGAATGTTGTAAAAGTGATGCAAAGTCATTAAATGCAATCTCATTTTCTGTGTCCTGTTTTACAGTAGTTTTTAGGGAATAGGAATCTGTGCACAATATTAATTCAACAAGAAACACATTTTCTTTAATGTCTTTCGCATATAAATATGACTTCCATGGCTGAGCACCAGCTTTGCTTTTAGCAATGGTGTAAATGTTTAACACATGAAGAGAAGATTGTAGAAGATCTGGTTCGACATCTTTCTTCCACTTGATATCCCAGTACCTGTCTGTGGTTAGAGACAGCCATTTTTTCTCAAACACCTTTGGGGTAATTGCTATATCAGCAACCAGTGTTAATGCATCAGGAGTTTCTTGAGAAATTTCAGAATCCAACGTTGTATGAAAATCTTCTGTAAAAATAAACTCATTAATAATTGGAAACTGGTTTCAGTCGTCAGTTCAAAATTATTATAATGGCTGGATGAAACCGGATTTAGCTCAGTAACTGAATTCCAACAGAGAAAAATGCATCTGCAGTATCTTATAAAAGTGAATACACACCTCCCATTTTTCTACATATTGTATTATTTCTTTTCACTGGAAAACACTGAAGATATGACACTTTCATATATGGTATAACTGTAAATTTGGTGTGCCCTCAAAATAACCCAACACATTGTCATCAATGTCTAAACCACTGGCAACAAAAATGAGTACAACCCTAAGTGAAAATGGACAAATTATGCCCAAAGTGTCAATATTTTCCAGCACTGCCTTAACTCTCTTGGGCATGGAGTTCAATAGAGCGCCACAGGTTGCCACTGGAATCCTCTTGTACTCCTCATAATGACATCATGGAGCTGGTGGATGGTAGAGACCTTGCACTCCTAACCCTTCCGTCTGAGGAGGCCCCACAGATGCTCAATATGGTTTAGGTCTGGAGACATGCTTGGCCAGTCCAGCACCTTTACTCTAATTTTCTTTAGCAATGCAGTAGTCATCTTGGAGGTGAGTTTGGGTTCATTATAATTGTGGAATACTGCCCTGCTCTGTTTCAGTATGTCACAGCACTTGTTGGGACTCATGGTTCCCTCACTGAACTGTAGCTCCCCACAGCCGGCAACACTAATGCAGCCCCAAACCATGACACTCCAATCACCATGCTTGACGGTAGGCAAAACACAATTGTATTTATACTCCTCACGTGATTGTTCCCACACACACTTTACACCATCTGAACCAAATAAGTTTCTCTTGGTCTCATCAGACCACAGGACATGGTTCTGGTAATCCATTTCCTTAGTCTGCTTATCTTCAGCAAACTGTTTAATGTCTTTCTTTTGCATCATTTTTAGAAGAAGCTTCCTTCTGGGACGACATTCATGCAGACCAATTTAATGGAGTGTGCAGCGTATGGTCTGAGCAATGACAGACTGACCCTTCACCCCCTTAAACTCTGCAGAGATGCTGGCCGCATTTATACATCTATTTTGAAAAGACAATCTCTGGATATGACGCTGAGCATGTGCACTCATCTTTTTTGGTTGATCATAGCGAGGCCTGCTCTGAGTGGAACCTGTCTTGTTAAACCACTGTTTGGTCTTGGTCACCGTGCTGCAGCTCAGTTTCAGGGTGTTGGCAATCTTCTTATAGCCTAGGTTATCTTTATGTAGAGCAACAATTCTTTTTTCAGGTCATCAGAGTGTTCTTAACCATGAGGTACCATGCTGAATTTCCTGTGACCAGTATGAGAGAGTGTGAAAGTGATAACACCAAATTTAACACACCCATACCCCATTCACACCGGATACCTTGTAAGGGCCGTGTTCACACGGCTTATTCTGCCGCGGATTGGCGCCGTACTGCGCGCCAGATTTGCGCTTCAGTACGGCGCCAATCCGCGGCAGCAATTACGGTAATCCACTGCTCTCATTGAGAACAGTGGAATCCGTCGCTCCTCCCCGCTCGGCGAATCCGCCGCGGGGGGAGACAGTGACATGCACATTATTACGGCGTGGACGCGCCGTAAACAATGCATTGTCTATGGGGCCGGGAGCGGCGCCCCCGCCGCGCTCCGGCCCCGCCCCCGTCCCGCCCCTTATTCACGGCGGATTTGTGCGCTCAATACGGCGCACAAATCCGTTGGGAATAAGCCGTGTGAACACGGCCTAACACTAATGAATCACATGACAGTGTAGAGGGAAAATTTTGACTTAGAAGTGTACTCACTTTTTGCCAGCAGTTTAGACAATGTTGGCTGCGTTGAGTTATTTTGAGGAAACCCCAAATTTACACTGTTATACAAGCTGTACATTGATTACTTTACATTGTATCAAACTGTCATATCTTCAGTGTTGTCCTATGAAGAGATATTTATTCAGGGAAAACTGCAGACTGAAAAGGCTATTTAAAAATGATTGATGCCTGAACTTACCTGATGAAGTGCCGAGACACAAAGGGATAGAAACATGTTATATTTGTTTATAGCTTTATTTAATTTTATTTAGTAAATTAATGTTATTATCAAGGCAAAAATGGATGTATAAAATTGATGAGATTGTGTCAAAAGAATACACATCCGTAAGAAATATGATGAAAGTCACTCCCAACTTTTCAAAAATTCACTTAGTTATTTCAGACTGTAAGACATCACCCATGCTCCCCCAATGCCAACACGTGTCATTGAGGAAGCACTCAATCAAAACAAATGCTCCATTCATAGGTAGCCGACGCAGCAGGGAGTCTGTGCCTCAAATTCTTCCTCGTTTAATTTCGTTACAACCTTAGCCAAGACCACGGTACTAGGTGTGCCCAGACACCAAGCATCAAAGAAATATAGAAAGCCGGTGCAGAAGTCTCATAAGGAATTATGAAATAACCGTATGTCACAGGCACATCCCAGTTTCATATTTTTAAATATGAAAAGTCCCACACGCATAGCTGTCACTCCCGCGTTTGTAGCACCGACGGGCATGGAGATATGGACAACTGGTACCAGGAGCAAAAGCTACGACCTGGTATTTGGTACCCAGTGGCAGCTTATGCCCATCCAGTTCTGATAGTACCACTGGCTTGGTCCTGTCCCATTTCCCTACCATACTATGGTCCGTTTCATGTTCGAAGCTAGGAACAGCATGGCCCTGGAAGGGAGGAGCGTGTAGACCGTCCCACGGGTGTGACGTGGGATGTCCCAGTACAGTTAAAATTCTGAGCCCAAGTGGGCGCAGGGTTGTCTCCAGTGGGAGATGCCGAGCCTACCAGGAGTGTCCAGAACCAGCAGGCTGCATTCACCTCTGTGTATGCGCAGCACAAGGCCAACATAAGCTAAATAGACACATATTGCTGCTTTCTTTTGTTTGTACCCCACACCCATATTGTATTTGCACCTCTGACCAATATATGTATAGTTATATCCCTGTGTATTTATTGTTTGTCTAGTCCGCTCACAAGGCTGGACTATTGTCCTGATCAAGCCAAACTCACGTGTCCGTCTTCTCGGTCTTTAATATATCGCTACCTGGGCTGGTTCCTGGCCTGTTATAAATCTGTAATGGGCCAGGCTTATAGCTAACGAGGATCTGTTGTTACTCTACCAGGTTGGCAGAGTTGTGTTTCACCAGTGCGGGTTAACATATTTCTCCCAGCCGTTCAGGATTTTGGGCAAGTGGGGTATCCTCTCGCACTCCCTGGGTCTTTCTGTGCCCATGTGGACAGAGGTTAACTGTGAAAGCGTATCCAACTGACCTTGCGTACCCCTATGGGGAGCACAACGTCACGAATACACCCAAAGCTAGGCCGTAGATCCTCAAGTGGGCACGGGCTTTCCTGACAACGTCTATTGAAGTCGGACTACTAGTCACCGCTCTTCATTTGCTTATTTCTGTGGACTTCATCACTATTGCTATTTGTGACAAGGGTGAGGCTATTTAATTGGTCGTGGTTGTACTATAATAAAACGTTTTGAGAGTTGTGCCTCAAGATCGCACAACTTTATAAGGTGAAAGAAGCACCTATAAGGTTTGAAAAAATGCTTAATAGGATTTATTAAAGGGGTTGTCTCACTATAAAGATTAGCTTTCAGCATGTAAAGAACACTAAATGAAGATGCTTTCTAAATATATTGCTTAGTTTATTTTTTTCGTTGAGGAGTCTGCCTGCTCTCCCCTGCTGTTTGTCTTATCTGATAGCACAGAGTGAAGTCATCACACAGGCTGTGGCACAGAACTGTCAGCAACTTGAGAGCTTCTGTGTTATCTGATCTTTCACACAAAAGAAACTAATTACTACTGTTTACTTTAGCTCTGAAGCCTCTCTGAACCACAGAGCAGGAGGTCTAATCTAGACTAATTAGTAGTAGCTTAAATACACAGAGCTTATATGCAAATTACTCACAGCCAGATCAGGAAGTGACAGGATGCATGAATGAAAGCTGCTGCTGGCTCTGTGAATCAATGTGTGAGACAACCCCTTTATGTTTATTACACTAGAAGTGCCTCTGTTTCTTTTGGTTTCTCTTTCCAGTGCCTGTTTCAGGAATTTAATTTTGTTAAAAAAAAAGAAAAAAACAACACACACTTACCTTCTACAATGGATTTGTTAGCTGGGTTTTTTATAGTGGGTAGCTCACATCTGCCCGAGTTGGCTGTAAATGACTCCCAAAGCTTCTTATCATATAAAGGAGCCAATGTGTTAAAAACGGATACCCAGCTATTAACCGGTTGCTCTGTCCTGTCAGCTAAGACTCCTAGTGATGAGTCCGATTTTGGACCACTGACCACTTTCTTCACCTCATTAATTCCCGAGGATAAAAGTCTGTAGTAGAAGAGACCTCGATCACGTACAGCCATGTTAATTTCTTCTTCTGGCAAGAAAAAGTCATAGTATTACTGGAAATGGAGTATTTTGCAATATTGAAATTAACTGTATACCTTATAAGGAAATACTAATAGCAAAAGATAACACTAATACTAGATTATAATAAAGTTTTTGCTATTCAGCAAAATAAGGGCATGTCCATCCAGCAAGGGTTTTCCGTTGGTTTTTCAGATGTTTTTTGGTTTTAAAAGCCAACTGTCTGTCATTACTGTAGATGTCAATAGAACGCCGACACTGTGAAAATCCGCCCAGTAGAAAAACCAAGCAGTGTAGACTAATGGTCAGATTTTCACACCACCGGCTCTCTGTAAAACTCGGAACAAGCACAATCTTCTGCCTCGTTTTTTGCCGAAGGTGTGCTATTCAATGGTCAAGGAGGATGGTTGAATTCACATACTGCAGACAGAACTGTCCCCCAAAACCATTCAAAAGACTATAATTATCGGGCAGACTCTTAAACAGAATCCGACCGGCATTTTACAACTAACGTGTGGCCGTACCCTAAGGGCATGTCCCCACGGTTCGGGTTTTCACCCAGTTTTCTAGATGGTTTTCGGTTTTGAAAGCCGTCTGCAATCCGGATGTCAATCTTTTACACGGACTTCAATGGAAAATCCGTGCAACAGTCCCTACTGCCCGGATTCTCCGCCGAACGTTTTTTTGACTACCAGCGGTCCAAAAAACTTTGAGCATGTTCATTCTTCTGCCCGGTTTTTGGGCGAAACATGAACATGTTGGCACGAAGTGGGGGGGGCTCGATAAGCAAACCGCGGACAAAAGCCGTCCTCCTTTGTGCCGTGTACACGGCCCCTAAACAGAGCAAATATCGGTCGGGATTTCTGACCGGTACTTGTCCTGTGCTGTGTAAACGGCCCCTAAGAGTTCACATCATCAGCTTTAAAAGAAAAGTGTTAAATTAATGTCTTATCAAGAAGTAGATAAGTTAAGAAAGATGTAGTTGAGTTTGGGTTGATCTGTAGTAATTCATAAGACAGCACATACATCTATTACATTTTCTTAACTCGTTCAGTGTTAATGTCCTGTAAATACAAGCCATATAAAGCCTTCAGGAAAAGTCTATAACTAGGATTCACTTTTCTCTCACTGCCTAACATATTCATTACGGTGGCACATGATGCTGCTTGTGTACTTTATAAGCAGCAGATTATGAAACACTGTTTTAAGCACTAGAGGTTACACAAATAAGGAGGTATCCACAAATAAGGAATGGCTGGCACTCGCAAGCGAATATTAGTTTCTTGGGTGCTAGTCCGTAAACCGGACAGTCTATAGAGATTTGACAGCACACCAACTGAGATGCAACAAAATTTTCAAATTTATTTCAACACGCTCCAAACAAGATATGTACAGGCATAGTGACAAATAAGTTGATTTTGATGTTTCGGTCAGTATGATCTTTTTCAAAATGAGTCACTGAAAGGTAAATAACATACAGTAAATAAAGTGAACATATTTATAACATACAAAAAACAAGTACTATCTATACATAATTCAACTAGAATTTATACCTTTCAGTGACTCATTTTGAAAACGGTCATACTGACCGAAACATCAAAATCAACTAATTTGTCACTATGCCTGTACATATCTTGTTTGGAGCGTGTTGAAATAAATTAGAAAATTTTGTTGCATCTCAGTTGGTGTGCTGTCAAATCTCTATAGACTGTCTGGTTTATTGACTAGCATCCAAGAAACTAATACTCGCTTGCGAGTGCCAGCCATTCCTTATTTGTGGATCGTATTCTTGGAAAAGGCACCGCACCACACAAATGTCTGCGGACACTTTCGCATATAACCTTGAAGAAGCAAGAAATATTATTGTTCAAGTTACTCACCCGAATGAATTTCTACATGTTCCTGCCAAAGAACATGGGAGAAAACCCTGAAACGCTTAGTGGGACATGAATTACACTGTGCCACATTGGCAGAATACTACCAGGCTAACAGAATACCCAGAGGCCTAAGATCTCACTTACAACCAACCCTGTTCAAAGAAAACGACAGCTACTGCAAGAAATTCGAAAGCATCTTGAACAAATGCTCTTTTGATCTCATCCTTCTGACCATAGAATACTTACAAGAGTCGATTGTTGAAACCAAAAAGAAATTACTAATATTGAACAACAATTGTCCTCTACTTTATTCTCTGAGGAATTAACATCCCTCAAAAATAAGATTGAAACATCTATTCATGAACATCGCAAACTATTGGAAAACAGAAAACGCACTAAATTTCTACGCGACACCGAAGACTTCTTGTTTACAGATAATTTCTATAATAATTTCCTGAGCACTGTTTGTACTTTAGCCATTATGCTATTTTTTATGTACAGTAAACACTCATTACAAGCAAATCAGTATATAATTTAGATGAGGGATATAGTTCAGTAATAGAGCACATGCTTTGAATGTATGAGGCCCTGGCTTTAATGCCGGCATCTTCATATTTTTGGGCAGTACTGTTTCCTTACAGTGCTGGTGTCCTGGGTTCAAATCACACCAAGGAAAACATGCGCAAGGACTTTGTAAGTTCTCCCTGCCTTTGCGGGGTTTCCTCTGGGTACTCCAGTTTCCCCCACACTTCAAAAACATACAAGTAGGTTAATCTGGAATTTAGACTGTGAGCCCCAATGGGGACAGGGAACAACGTGACAATCTCTGTGGAATATAACAGTACTATATAAATGAATAAAAAATACAGGCGCTTAATATTTTTTCATTTCCTTAACCCCTTACCGACCTATAATGTATAAGTACGTCATAGTGCCGGTAAGGTGCTGCAATCCCGCTACATAGCCGCCAGGTGGTAGCTGCTAACTGCAGCTAACACTCTTCGGTTACAGTGCGGGAGGGCGCCGGCACCTCCCACGCTGTTTAACCCAGTTGACGCTGCAGCAAAGATGGCCGCGGCTTCTAAATCAATGCCGCGCACCGTTCCTCACTTCAATCAGGACATCAGCAGCAAGACTGCTGTGTCCCGATTGCTGAACATGGCAGCTGGAAGCCTTGTGAAGGCTTCCATCGCCGCCATGTTTTATGTTTTACTACTTCCTGCCCCAGTCAAGAAGAAGTGAAACTGCCATCTTTGTCCACCCTAATGCATTGTATATTGTGCTCCCTAGCGGTGAAGCACCCTAGGGGGACTCACAGTTAAAGTAAAAAAAAAAATTTTTAAAGTGTAAAAAAAAAAATAAAAAAATTAAAAGTTCAAATCACCCCCTTTCACCGTTTTGAAAATAAAAATAAAGTAATAAAAAAAGTTACACATATTTGGTATCGCTGCGCCTGAAAAATTCCGATCTATTAAAATAAAACATAATTTATCCCGTATGCTGAACACCGTAGAAGAAAAAAAATTCCAAACGCCAAAATTGTGGGTTTTCTTGGGTCATTTCACGTCTCCTTAAAATTGGAATCAAGTTGACCAAAAAAGTCACATGTATTCCAAACTGGTACCAATAAAAAGTACACTTCAGCCCACAATAGGTGTTAGTACAAATTTCAAAAATAGAAAATGTTTGGAATTTTTTTACGGTACCAAAACATAGTGCAAACAAACGTACATGTTTGGTATTGCTGGGCTCAAATCAACCTGTAGAATACAGATAACACATAATTTTTACCAAAGACTGAGTGCCGTAAAAACAAAACACCCGCAAACACGGCGCAAGTATGTTTTTTTCACATTTTGCTCCACTTAGATTTTTTTTTGCGGTTTCCCAGTATATTCCCACACATATCTATGTAGATGAAAAAATAAAAAAAAAGTTATGGCTCTGGAACGCATGGGAGGAAGAAACGAACGTGTAAAAAAAAAAGGCCTTGGCGTTAAGGGGTTAATGCATGCGTTAATAAGCAGCAAATAAAAAATCTCAACTAATATGTCAAGATATAGATCACTCCCACTATACAATTATGTGGGTAGGTTACTATAGCAGGTAGGTCCACAGAAACAAGAAATACAGGGAAATGTGAATAATTACCTATACAATAATAAATTAGACGTCCCAGCATGTCCTGACATTCTGCTGGCCGAGACAGGAAGAGGCGAACAAGAGCAGTGAGGAGCTCCATTTTAACAGTTGGGGAGATCTCCATTTTAACATTATCAGCATAGTCCTCTAATATGTAGGGTGCATTTGGAATAAGTTCTCCATGCATCCCCAGGAGCCATATCAATGCTTGCTTTCCCTAAAGACAATAAGGATATATTTACAATATGTAATCACTGTAGGGTACACAGAAAACAAAAAGGACACACTTGATTGTTTAGTAAATTAAAAGGATTCAAAAAGATTATTACTGCATAATAACTTTCACCTCGTTGTCCTGGATGTTATCTTCACAACCAGGAATTGCCTGGCATACTGAACTGGTGCACTGTGGGCAGAGCCAAACAAGATCCCGAAAAGTTTGCATGACGGCTGCAAAAATCATAAAATAAATTGTAACATTTAAGATAAACCACAATTTAAATATTTTAGTGACAACACATATTTAACTCTTCTGCAGATCTTCGAGAAGATGAGCTTCTTGTGAGGTATGGCTAAAATTAGGTTTCTATTTATGTTCTTATCTTTCTTTTGCATATTTCCTCTGGTTTTCCTTCTCAGTGCTGAGTTACATGTTTCTTGTGAAACCGATGTACATGGACATTTGTGAACAGGAAAATAACATTTTAAGCATTTATATGCAGCACCCTCTACTGTAAGAGTACTGCACAATAACTGCATGATGAATAGATGTAGTTTAGCCCCAGTCAATGATACATTAATCACTTGCCCCTTTAAAACAGGATGTGACTCTCAGGGAACACAGGAGGACACAGTCTTAATGTATCTATTATAACATCATGAAGTCATGTTGCATCAAATATTAGTTGAGCAAAAGGATTAAATCTAGGGGCGAAATGTCCGAAAATTGGCGGTGCTATGTCAGTTTTTTTGCGCATTAAATAAGTGTAAAGTGCGCCAGAAAGTCGGACCCTATCAAAAATCTGGCGTCAGGTATACCTTGCATAGTAAACATAATGCTCCTAAAAATGATGCGCTGTGCGCCTCCATAACAAAATGCGCCTATTGAGGGGCATATCACATCATTACAAGTGTATATGAGTCAGGCGCATTTCACATTTTACAAGTATGTGTTTGGCGCATTTCATATACTTGTAATGATAAGCTATGCGCCTCCGTGTGCGATGTTCTTCGATAGGGGCATTACATACTCTACCAATAAAATGTTTTGTGTCGTGATTAGCACATTTACACTTCTAATGATGTGCTATGCTCCTTAACAGGCGCATTCTGTTATGGAGGCGCACAGCGTGTCATTTTACGCGCATTACAATGTGTCGGTCCCAGCATATAATGTGCCTAGTTTTGGTGTACGACAGTTTATTTACACCCAAAATATGGCATAAACAGTGGTTTTGGCGCAAAATAGACCAAAAAACTGGCATTGGCATGTCACCCTAAGTGTTTCTTTTTATTTGCCACAAATGTATATCTACATTATCTCAAAAAAATGCGTACAAACCTCACATTTTTGTAAATATTGAATTATAACTTTTAATGGGACAACACTCAAGATATGACACTTCGATACAATGTAAAGTAGTCAGTGTACAGATTGCATAACAGTGTAAATTTGGTGTGCCCTAAAAATAACTCAACACACAGACATCAATGTCTAAACCGCTGCCAACAAAAGTGAGTACACTCCTAAGGGAAAATGGACAAATTGCGCCACAAAATTTTCAGTATTTTCCAGCACTGCCTGAACTCTCTTGGGCATAGAGTTCACTAGAGCTTCCCAGGTTGCAGCCACTGAAATCTCCACGGCCGACCTTAGAAGTTGAGTACAAGTGCTAAGTGTCATATCCAGAGATTGTCAAAATAGATGTGCTGCCAGCATTGCTACAGAGGTAAAACATGTGTGGGTCAGCCTGTCAGTGCTCAGACTATACGCCGCTTACTGCATCAAATTGGTCTGCATAGCTGTCGTCCCAGAAGGACACCTCTTATAGAGATGATGCACATTACTGAAACCATGTTTTGTGGTCTGATGAGACCAAGAGAAACTTATTTTGTTTGCCTACACTCTAACATGGTGGTGGGAGTGTCATGGTTTGGGGCTGCATGAGTGCTGCCGGCTATGGGGAGCTACAGTTCATTGAGGGAATCATGAATGCCAACAAGTACTGTGACATACTGAAGCGGAGCATGATCCCCTCCCTTCAGAAACTGAGCCAAAGGACAGTATTCCAACATGATAATGACCCCAAACACACCTCCAAGATGACCACTGCCTTGCTAAAGAAAATGGGGGTGAAGGTGCTGAACAGGCCAAGCATGTCTTCATACCTAAATCCTATTGAGCATCTGTGGGGCATCCTTAAATGTAAGGTGGAGGAGCACAAGGTCTCTAACATCCACCAGCTCCGTGATGTCATGATGGAAGAGAATTCCAGTGGCAACCTGTAATGCTCCACTCCATGCCCAAGAGAGTTATGGCAGTGCTGGAAAATATTGGTGGCACCACAAAATACTGACACTTTTGTGGCACAATTTGTCCATTTCCACTTAGAAGTGTACCCACTTTTGTTGCCAACAGTTAGACATTGATGGCTGTGTGCTGAGTTATTTTGAGGGCACACCACATTTACACACATTATACAAGATGTACACTGACTACTTTACATTGTATCAAAATGTCATATCTTCAGTGTTGTCCTATTAAAAGATATAAAACAATATCTACAACAATGTGAGAGGTGTACTCACTTTTGTGAGATACTGTATATCCTCTGTAACTTCTATAAAAATTCCCCAACATCATAAAAAGAATGATTTTTACAAATATAACCATTTATGTACTTAATATTACTGAACAAAAAATGAAGCTGCAACCAGGCTAATTTTTATAAGATGCATCAAAAGGGGCAAGATAAAAATGAACATCGTGTTACCTTACATACATTACTACACTCTGCATATGGAATATTCTCTATAGTTTCAGGCACCAAAGAAGAAGAGCTGAAGGAAGTCAAGAGAAGGGCAACAAATGTAATCCGTCAAAACATTATAAAAAAAATAGCTATTTTGTTTAGGTGTGACCTACAGTAAATATATCAATGATCAGTACAGAAAAAGGTTTAGAGTTCTAGATATTTAACTCCTGGCCAAAACTCTGGAATCAACCCTGTTAGAGGACAGTCACCCACCCATTGAAGTATGGCAATTTGTATAAAATATACTGGCTATGTGCTTTATACCACATTTATTATGTGTTTTAGACAGTTTCTAGACACTTCTGCACCTCATTTGACAAAAGGGATGTGATTTCTGTTAAAGGAAATGTGGCTTCAAAAGAAGGGACGTATGTTATACAGTAGTATGATGCTGTGTGCCAAAAAAAAGCCCAACTTTTGCCTCATTTAGTGGCATAAAGTAAGCCAATTAATATAAAGTGTCGACTTAGACTAGATAGTCTAGATAGAATTTGTAACACTATGCTTGGTTCCAGTAGTGTCTTTCCAGTACTGCTCTGCTTGCAAGAATCCTTGGCTCTGTTCCTGACCACGTTTCTGTGCTGTCATCATGTTTCAGATTCTGGTCTGTTTCTGGTATTTGTACTTCTGGTTTCAGTGTATGGTCTATTACTGTTAGTCAAACTCCTAGGCTGGTTCCTGTCGAAGTTATGTCTTCACAGCACGGTAATATTGTTGGATTTTAGGCAAATTCAGTATTTAGAATCCGATGGTACACTGTGCTGCACATATAGCAATAAAAAAAATCTGTGCTGTAGTCTACACAGCACGGATTTTTTACGATTGGTTTTAAAATCCGGCAGATTTTAAAACATGTTGGATATTCCGCACGGATTTGCCACTGACCTCATATACAGAATCCGAAAACCAACCACGGTTTTAGCACAAATCTATGCCAAAAATCGCAGTCCAGCAATGTTAAAATGCTGTAGGATTTTGGACAGCATTTTAAATTTTATTACTGTGTAGGCATAGCCTTATTCTTCTCTGGTGTTCCTGATCGTGTTCAACACCCCATATCTAATCTTTCTGGTCCTAGTCAATGCTCCATGTCTGGCTATGTTCCTGTCTTGCCATTGTTGCTGTGTTCAGCTTCCAACCCATTCTATCCTTTGTTTACTTATATTTATGTGTTAATGCTGGTTTTCATAGTTTTCACATGACTTTTTAATATGTAAATCTCATTTTATTTATTGGGGGAAATAATTTCAAATTCTGCTATTAATGAAAAGAGTGCTGGAGCAAGATGTTCCAAATGTATTAAGAAGCACAGGACTCTTAAAGAGAACCTGTCACATAGTGTATGCTCCCTTTGCAGAGGGCAGCACAAGCTAGTGACAGACATGCTGTTTCCAGCGCTGTGTCCCTTATGCTGTAAGATGCTGTATTTTTTGAGTATTTAGTGCTCAAATCTGCAGTTTTAAGCCAGAAAAGTCATTTAAATAGTCATTGTTTTTCAAACCCCACCCACCTGAGGCTAGCCCCACCCACCTCAACTGATAAACCTATTACTTTGAATAGGTAGAAACATGTGAATAACTGTCAGTGGGCGGGACTAGCCTTTGGTGGACGGGGCTAAAACTTGCTCATGAATAAGATTTGAGCATTAAATGCTCTAAAACTACAGCATCTTACAGAATAAGGGGCACAGCGCTGGAAACAGCCTGTCTGACACTAGTTTGTGCTGACCTCAGAAAGTGGGGCATAACCTATGTGACAGGTTCCCTTTAATAGATTTGGGGCCTCTTTGACAGTTACAAGCTGGCACATATTTCTGAGACATTTTTTGCCATTGTGGTATAAATCCTAGTAGAAAATGGCCCCCCAGTTATTCCTGTTTCCATCAATTTGTTTTTCATTTGTTTTGTTAATTTCCATTTTCTAAGGTATAGTACTTTCATTTTCTCATTCAAAAGGCTTAGACATCTTTCTAGGTCAATTTGTATGTCTTCCTTTTAAAACTATCCAATTTGATCAATACTCCCATCAGATTTTAGAGACAACTAACCGGAGGTAACCAATATTTGTTGCTGCTCTCCATGTTGGATTTTCACTTTGATGGAGTGTTATAATAATTTTCATTGGTTCAACTAACAACCACATTTGCTTGGGTTCATAATTTCTTAGCCAAATCCAAAAGTGCATTAAAGGTGTTGTTTACTAAAAAACAATAACATGATATTGGGGCCAAAGTGGGCAAAAAACCAAACAAAAATACTAATGGTTACCTACCTGTCCCTGCTGCTGCCACTCTGTTGCTCACTGGAGATTCGCTCCTCTTAACTTTTGGGTTCTCATCCTGACACAGAGGAAGCGCGTTCTCCATTGTAAGTGAATAAAACCCGAGCCTCTCCTCTGTGTCAGGTTTTGGAATATGAAAACACACAAAAGTTTGCAAAAATTTAAAAAAAATAAATTATTTTAAATTTTTTAAAAAATTTGTTTTAATTCCCAAAAGCATACTGCCCAAGGAAGAAAAAATTTTTTTCGGGTTTTTTTTTAAAGTATGTTTGGGTAAAATAGTTACTTTGTTAGTTGGGGGAAAAAAAAAACCGGGTCCATCAAGTTCAACAAAGGGGGCAGCAAAAGGGTTGGTGGCGAAGGAAGAGGTAAAGGGAATATTTAAGCTTTGTTTCCCCTTATTGATGAAGACTTGGAAAATAATGGAAACTCTTTGACCCCCAAAATTGCCACAGACTGGATTTTGTTTGTTTTATGTGGCTAGATATAGTTAATTTCAGATATTTACTTTACCTTTAGAAAAAAAAAACTTATTAATTTTTTTTCGCTCTAAATGAAATTAAAAACAAACATTACCCTTTTTTAGGTCAATCGGATTACCAAAATTTTTAAAATTTTGCAAAATTTGCCCAGAATGGAATTTTTTTTATAAATTTTTTTATTGCTTTTTGAAAAGCCCAAAAAGTGTACTTTAAATGTTTTTAGTTTTTTGTGTTTCCCCTTGAATTGTAGGGATTGGGGTCAAATGTTTTGTTTTAATTCCAAAAGCTTCTCACAATATTTTGGGTTGGGAAATTTTTTGGCCTTTTCCCTCCTGCCCAAAAACTGGTGTAATGACCCCTGTTTGTAGGCACCTCCCTTTTTACTTTTTTGCCCCTACTTTTCAATAGGATTGAGTTCAGGGATTTGTGATGGCCCCCTCCAAAAACATTGACTTGGTTACCCTTTTAAGCCACTGTGAACCCAAGTTTGGCGTATGTTCGGGTCATTGTCCATTTGGAAGAACCATATCCACCCCAAGTTTTAACTTCCTGGCTGTTTGTCTTGAGATTTTTGGGTTCTGTTTTTCCAAAAACTTCTTTCCTCTGATCCCTTTTCTATATTGTGAAGTGCACCAGCCCCCCCGCAACAAAAAATACCCCCGGGGGGCTGGGGCCCTCTGTTTTTAACATTTGGGGGATGGTGTTTAAGGCTTCCAAATTTCCCCCCTTTTCCCTCAAAAAATTTATTTTGGGGCCAAAACCGGGCCCAAATTTTAGTTTTGTGACCCAGGCAGGTCCCCAAAAATTATGGGTGTTTGTTCCCTATGTGCATTTTGTAAACTTTAATCGGGGCTTTTATATGTTTCTTTTGGATTTAATGGTTTTCTTCCTGGCAGGGGTGGCCTTTAACCCCATGTTGTTTACAGTATCATTTCACTGGGGGATAATGACATTTTTCTTACCCGGGGTTCTCCCAGCACCCTTCACAAGGTCTTTTGCAAAATTAGGTTTTGGAAATTCCCACCCAGCTTGGGAAAGGGTCCACAATTTTTTTCCTGTTTTTAATTTGGACTTTCCATAAAGTTACACACAGGGGGCCAGTGTGTGTCGGGTTTGGGGAAATACACCCACAGGTGTGTCTCAAATTTAAAACTCAGATGTTGCCAATAAATCAGAAGCTTCCCAAAAACATGTTATCATCTTTAATGGGCTGCCCCGGTTTTTTTTAAAGGGATGTAACCCTAGTGTATGAAATTTTTGGGATTTTGGGGGAAAAAAAATAAAAAATTCCCTTAAAAAAAAAAAATTTTTTTCTCTTATTTTTCTGGCATTTGGAAAAATATAAAAAAATTTTGGGTTTTAATCCTAACTGACCAAAAAGGGGTTGGGGGTTTTTTTCTAAATTTTAAATTTCAGTTATTTGAGAAAACCAAAATGAAAAAGGGTTGGTTTTTTTATATAGTGTATGTAAACTTTGTTTAAAAACAGTTTTTACGAAGGTTTTTCCCTCCTCTGAAGTTTAAACACTTTTTTTTCCAAATAAAGGGAAAAGGGCCGCTTGTCTTTTGAGGTGGTTTTACATAAAAAAAAACACTTTTCAACATACTTTTTGTAGGGGGGAATTTTTATACTTATTTATTAATCATGTCTCTGTAGCCATCAAGACTAAATAGGCTTCTTTTTTTTTTCCCTTTCCCCTTTGTAATAAGTTCCCAAAATCAACCATGTTTTTTAAAAACACAAAAAAAAAAAACGGGGCCCAGACTTTTTTTTTCCCTCCTTTTCCCCTTTCCCTTCAAGAAAGAGTTAAAAATTTTTAAACCCAAAAAAATAAATTTATGTATCTAAAAAGGTAAAAATTTCTAAAAAAAAAAAAAAAATAAAAGGAAACTTATGGCTTTTGAAAAGCCCCCAGTAAAAAAAATTTGTTGGCCCTTTAACCCCCCGGATTACCCCGGGCTTATTCAACCCGGGGAATTTGGCGAGTTGGTTGCGCTCGAAATTTCCCGGCTTGAAAAAAAGGGGCGGGGGGCGTGCCCCCGGCCCCCCTTGACTTGCATTATCCACGGCGGTATTCCCGCCTGGAAAATTGGGCAGGGTTCAATTTCTCCCCGCCCGGGGGAAATTCCAAACGGGTAGGAGCGACAAATTCCATTTTCCCTCTATGGGAAAGGGTTTGGTTTTACCGAAAAATTCCCTGGGGGTTTTGGCGCCGTAGTGCGCGCAAACCCGGCACGCAGTACGGCGCCATCCGGGGCGAAAAAACCCTTTGTGAACGGCCCCTAGGGGTTTCTTACCCCCATACAAAAAACAGAAAAATTTTCCCTGAAAGAAATAGGGTTTGTTTTGTATACAAGAAAACCCGTGTATTTTCACCATTTCTCCCCTGTAAGTTCTAGCAATGCGGCCTAAAATAAAAAAATATGTATGTATTTTAGAGGTGTTCTTGAGCTCATACCTTTAATGATAAACTACATTTAACTTAGATTCTATGGGAAATTTTTTTTGGGCCTTATTTTGTAAAGAAATTCCCCAGGTTTCCACCTGCCTGGTTTGGATTTTCCCTATCTCATGCTTTCTGTTCAGAGCAGTGTTCCTCAGCACCAATCCTCACTGGGGTCTTCTGGTGCTATGCAAGGAAAGGCATTTGACAATTAGACCATTATACCCCAAATTTACTATGTCGTCAAAAAGTCTGCCCCACGTTCCCAAGAATTTTTTAGCTCTGGAAAAAAATTAAAAATTTGCCATTTTTCCCAAAAAAATCAGCACTTTACATGTCTGAAGCCTTCCCCCCATTCCAGTGTTTTTTAAATTTTCCAAACCGGAGCCCAAACCTCATTCTACTTAATGTGTTTTTGTTTTAGGTGATCCCCTAAAACCAAAATCTTGTTTAATGAAGAAAAGTTTAAAAAAAAAATTTGCTGTGGTTTCACTTTTCCTCTTGCAATGGGAAACCAAGCTGGATGGAAAAATAAGTGATAGGAATGGGCCAAAAAGGAATTTAAAATGAAAAAAATCATGGTTTTTCCCACCAAATTTTGTTTTTTAACTCTTTTTTTGGATTAAAAAAATATTATTTCTTGGGGTTTTCCCCTTTTTAAACAAGGCAATGGCCCCTGCCCGGGCTCTTTCCCTGCGGTGAGCAGGGGGAAAACCCCCTTCCCCCTTTCCACATTGAGAGGGGGAAAAACATTTCCGTCCAAAAAAACCGGACTGAAGAATGTGAAGCCAATGTTTTTTCAGGGGGAAGGAAAAGAAATTGTGCAGTGGAGAGGGTGAGGGTTTTTCCCTTAAAGCCCGTTGTGTGTTTGCCCCCGGGTTTTTTTCGGGGACGGCCCGAAAAACCCCCAAACCCAATCGAAAAACCGGCCGAAAAACCGGGGAACAAGCCCTTTTTTGTTTTTAAAAAGGAATATTAACTTTTTTTTCTTTGCATTATTTAAAGGGGCTGACAGCCCCTGCTTCTTTTCGATTTTTTTTAAAGATTTAAAAATTTATGAAAATAAATACAAAATTTTGTGCTTTAAAAAATGGGGGGACTTGTTGTCAGTAGTGTATAAAATTAAAAAAACAATGTACGTTTTTTTTAAAAATACTACCACTGAAGGAAAACTAAAAAATTTTGCGGTGGCCCTCTTAATCTTTTCCCAAAAGGTTTGTATATGTGACTGTCTTCAATAGTAGCATTGCAATGCTATTTATACTCTGGACAATGGTTCCCCCACTTAGTCCCAGGGGTCCACCAACAGGTCATGGTATCAGGATATCCCATAGTATGCGCTGACAGTAATTAAATCTGTACAACACTAAAAATATCCTGAAAACATGACCTGTTAGTAGGCCTTGAGGGCCTTCCTTGATTGCCCCAGGGGGAAACGGGAAAATCTATATAGCCATGCATTTCATGCCCTTTTCTGAAAAAAAAAATCATTTTTTTAGTTTTACACTTTATTTTTTAAGGGTGCATGTCTTGCAGGGGTACTCTGAGGCAACGTTTTTTTAAAAATTAATGGTTAATTTTTGGGTTTTTTGAAAATTCACTTTATTTAATACTTAACATTTGTATATACATCATTTTACATATTTTCATATAAAAAATGAAACAAAGCTATAGATCAGGGCTGCACAACCTTTTCTGGTTGAAAGGTCATATTCTCATATTGTACCTCTTCTAAGAGCCGCAGTAAACCTTAAAGGGTATTCCCCATCTGAGGCCTTTTTTGACAATCAGTTGGGAAATACCCCCAAAAGGTTTGAGGGGCTTGGGGCTTCCGGGGTTCCCCCCAGATCAGAATAGGGGTTCCTTGATTGATATGAGGCTCCCATTTTCATTGTAGTTTTGGAGGGCTATAGAAATGCCTTTTTAACAACTACAGTGAAGAGAACAGCACACTTGTGTGGCCACCTCACCTCTCCAATCTATAAGGGCATTATTTGATTTTATCTTGTGGATATGCTTTGACTCTGAAAATAAATTTCCCCTTTGAGTAAAGGGGGAAACCCGAAAAAAAAACTGTTTGGGTTGTTTTATCAGGATTTCTCATTTAAGTTGCTTAAAAAAAACAACCTTTCTGCTCCAAAGGGGGCCCGCATACAGTGTCACCTTAAGGGGGTTTTCCCCCCCAGCAAGGGGTTTTTTTGGTCGGTTTTCAGACGGTTTGAAAGGGTTTTTCAAAGTTTTCTTTTAAAAAAACCCAAATGCAACCTTTCCCCCGTAGATTTAATAGAAAATTGTGCAAGCAGTCCCCCCACACGGATTTTCCGTTTTTGGGGCGTTTTTTTACAACCCTGGGGTTCCCGGAAAAATTTAGGAAATGTTCATTCTTCTGCCCCTTTTTTTGGCAATTTTATGAGGGGCCCCCAAAGGGGGGCAGCTTTAATCCCGAAAAAATTTTAAAACGGACAAAAGGGTCCCCCTGTTTCCAAAAAAAAGGGCTAAAAATTTTGGTCGAAAGGAAACCAAAACCCGTATTTGGTCCCATGCCATGTAAAAACACCCTAAGGGTTGTACCCCCCGGCCATCGGGCAACTTGGGCGGTTTTTCAGGGCGTTTTCAGTTTTACAAAAAATCTTTAAAACCCAAAAAACGGAGAAGAACTTTTCCCCCTGCTGCCAAAAAAACAAAAATCAGTCGGGGGTTTCCTTTACCGAATTTGGTCTGTTTCCGTGGGAAAAAACTGGGCCCAACAGTGTCCCCTATAAAAATAGTTTCCATCAAAATTGGGAAAGTGCATCAAAAGATGAAGGGTTAAATTTTTTGGGAAATTTTCAGGAAAGGCAAATTTATGTTCTGGGGTCTTTTATGGTACACAAAAAAGGGCCCCTGGGGTTGCATGTAGCCCTTTAAACGCCATGTTGTTTAAACCCCTTTTTTAGATGTTTTTAAATTCCCCGAAAAAGGTAACTTAAAGAAAAAAAAGCAGACTTTAAAAAAAAAAAAAAGTAAATAACTAGTTAAATAATCCCATGACGATTTTCCCAAACGCAAAAAATTTCAGTGTTGGGGAAGGGTGTGTTGTTTAAAACTGTTCAGCAGACACGAAGTTCTTCTAATATGCTGTGCACATTTTCATCATTGACCAGTTCACACAGAATATCTATCTTCTGGTTTTTGATGTAATGAGGGGGCCCTTGTAAAAAACAGAAAAACCCCTTTTTTTAATGGTTTCTAAAATGCCCCCGGCAGGTACGGAGGATTCTCTAAATTTCCCCAATGCTGCAAAGCACATCTCTCGGCTCCCCAGATGGGACAGGCCGCAAGCAGTGGACCTTTTTGAAAGGACAAGTTTCCCTTTTGACTGTACATGAGGAAAAATCTTTGGCCCAAATTCCCAAAAAAAGTTGGGAGCTCCCCTAACCCCATGATTAGTGCTCTTTTAAAATAGTTGTCCCGCTTTTTTAAAGTATGTCAAATATTCCTCTTTTACTTCGTGGGTTTTTTGGGGCAGAAAAATATTTAATAAAATTAAATTTGTCCCCATTGATCCAAATCCGCCATCCTAAAAGAAATGCTGAAATTACTTGTGCAATAAAGGATAAGGATACTGCAATATTAGTAATTGTGCTGTTTCATTGCCTTTGGGGTTTAAAAAAGCGCAAAATTAAGGGGAGTTCACAAAAGGGTTTTGGATCCAGAATCAGGGTTTCCAAAAGGGCTTGTAAAGTGCTTAAAACTGTTCCCACGTTAAAAACATCCGCATCGGGTTTAAAGAGTTTTATTGGCGTGTAATGTCGCGCTTACAAAGAATTGACATGTCAATTCTTTGAGACATTATATGTGCCTATAACAGTCAAGTACAGGAGGCAGAAATTCGCGTTGGACAGTACAGGTCGTTTCCCCCTAAAAAGGGGGTTTTCCCCACGGAAAGGTAAATACCGGACCCAAAAGTGCCTTGCACACCCCGGGTGCAGTGGGCGGGTTTTTTCCCCGGGTTTTCGGAGAAAAACCCTTTACCCCCTTTACCCTAGGCATTTTTATTTTTCCCTCAAAAACCGGGCTGAAAAAAATGAAAACGTTCTATGTTTTTCCGGGCCCCCCGGTTTTCAAAAACCCAAGGGGAACCCGGCTGAAAAACCCTGCCGTGGGGAAAATGGGCTTAAAAAATTTCCCCAATTTATTTTGAAACTCCCCCTAACTCTTCAGGCTCATTTGTCTGACTATATGTCTGGCAAACATGATAATAATTTTTTCCCTGTAGGTAGTTTAGAAGTTTCAAATCTGCCTGTGCTGTAGTGGAACTGACTTGTCATGGGCATGTGTTTATACACAGCAGCTGATCTAAAGAGGCATAGTTGAAAGGAGGAAGGAGAGACCAGCAGTTTGAATTAAAGGGGTTTTTCTCCAAATTTCATTGATTTTACCTTGGGCCCCAGGGTTTGGGTTTTTTTTTGTTTTATTTTGGGAAATTCGGGGTGTTTTACTGGCTTTTTTAATTGAAAGCAGTAGAAAACCTGGGTGGGGCATAGCAACCCGGGGGCTGGGGAGCATATCATGAGAAAATTTAACAGGTCTGTAGACATTTGCGATTGAAGGGGCTGGTAGGGGCTCTACAAAAAGGGGGATAAACTAGGATTTTGTAGGCACTGTTAATGGACATTTTTGCCCAAAATGACTTGTTTTTCCAAGTTTTTTTTAAAAAAAAAGCAAAACCTTGTAGTGAGACAACCCCTTTAATGGTGAGTGGGTGGTAGACTTTTGTTGAAGAATAAAGGTATGGCTCTTTGAAGAAGGAAAAAACACAAAACAAAAAAATGCTGATTTTAAGGGGGGGAAAAATCTGGGTTTTAATTTGGACAAACCCTTTCTTTTAAAATTACATAAATAGTGAATACAGAGTACTATACAAAATACAGCCCAGGCTAGCTACTATGTAGCACAATCTACAAAAAATTCCTACAAGCATTAGTTAAAAAAAAAAAAAAAAATAGTGAATCTGTTGTCTAAAATAAATCAATAAAATCAAGGGCAAATGATGTTTTTGCCCAATTTTTTACAGTAGTACGATATCAAGGTTTTCCCATTGGGGCTCGAGGGGGGGGAAGGGCAAAATGCGGCCCTCCCGCTGTTGGGGAAAAAAAAAAAACTCCCATAAAGCCCCCCTGTTTTTTGATTATAACCCCAAAAGATTTATGGGGGTTGTTTGTTTTCCCAAAAAGCTGGAGGGTCGCAAATTTGCAAACCCGTGGAAATGCGTTTAAAACAAAAAGGGATTTTTTTTTGGGGTTATGTCAAATGATATGTAAATTTAGTTATAAAACCCTTTATGTCAGAGGTTCCAACCCCTTGTCCTCAGGACCCACCCTGGTTTATGTTTTTTGGCTTTCTTAGAATTGCACAGGTGAAATCATTATTGTCAGTGCATTCTGCACAGTTGATTTCTTTTTTGTCAGTGCATTCTGTGGGAGATCCTGAAAAAAAATGACCCGTTGGTGTGCCTTGAGGATGGAGTTGGGGAAAAAATGATCTATGTCATCTTAAGAGTTTTCATTTCAGACTTGGTTGGTATTTGAAGTGATGGTACGGGTTTAGTGGGAAGAATCAAAATGCTGTGAAAAAAACAAAAACCTTTGTTCAGCAGGTGATGAGAAAAGGGTTTGTTGATAACAACTCCCCTTCCCCTTTTAAAAAATTTTTTCCCTAGAGCCCGAAAAGTTTACAAATTAAAATAGGGTAAAGGGTCTGCAGCAACTGTACAACTCTTTAACAATAGCACCATCAAAAAATAAAACAAGCTTTATTTTAGAAAAATCCCAATTTGCTTTTAATTACCCAAAGTTTCAGTTTTTTTTTGGGGTATGTTCCACGGGCTTATTGGGGTTTTGAAATACTGTTTTGGGGCTGCAATACTCGGGATGTTTTAGAAGAAATGGGGCGGGAAAAGGGGTGAAACTTCAAAAGCGCTTGAAAAAAGCCGGCTACAATTGACTTTCACTTTGCCCAGCCGTAAGCCCCGTGAAGAAGTGACATTAAATTTTAAACCCCGGCCCTATTGAAAAGTTGGGAACTCATACCTTTTAAAAAGAAGCTTTTAAAATTACCATTTTTGCGGGGGGTGTAATTCTGGCGTACTGCGCACAAACTAAAAAGGAATTATTTAAAAAAACCCAATGGTTTTAAAGCAAAGCGCACCCGTATAGAAAACAGAAATTCTGCAAAATGTCCCGGAACGGGAAAAGAAAGGGGTACGTCCCCCAAAAAAAAGGGCAAAAACTGGTCAAAATTCTGAATCCTGGGAACAGCGCTCATCCGACAAGTATTTTGATGCGTTTTTTTCCAATGTGGATTTAAAAGGGTTTTTTTTTTTTCCTCAAATTTTACAAAAAACGATTTCCCCATTCATCTCTTTTTGGGGTTTTTGGACGCGGACTGACATAGAAATGTTTGGGACCCCCGGTTTTTTAAACCAATTTTCAAATTTTTTTTTTTTTTTTTTTTTAAAAAACCCTTTTTTTAAATCCGCCTAAAAAAAAATAAAAGCCTCAAGGGGTGGTGAGGACTAAAACCAGATTTTTAAATGGGGTCTACCGGTGATTTACAGCGGTTATTTACAGCTTTTAAACCCAATCCTTATGTAAATCCCTCGGGAATTGCTTTTTTGTTTGAATGGACCAAGACAAAAGCTCAGTGAGGAGACCCTTTCCCCCTCCCCCTTTTTAAAATGCCACATTAAAGGGGGTGTTTAAAAAACTCCCAACAGCCGGGCAGCCCAAAACGGGATTCCCTTAAAACCTTACTTTTTCCATGGTTGCGGGCTTTGGTTCTGGGCCCCAGCCAAGGGGACGCCCCCCTTTTAACATTTACTTTTCCCTTGGTCCCCTTGTAAAATTAATGCTTGGGGCCGCTGGGGTTGTTATTGGTTACAGGGGTTAAACCGGGGAAGAAGAATTTTTATATAAAGGGCAGGGGAGGGAATGGAGCCCAGCCCTTTTTTGCTGAATCAAGCTGGTTTTATAAGGTAAGGGGTTTTTTTTTCTATTTTTAATAAAACCTTAAAGGGGTTTTTTTTTGGGAAACACGCCTTAAAAATGCAGAAGCAGCGACCCCCTAACCTTTTTGCCCCAAAGATTTGCATAGCACTGTAACACAAGATATTGGAATATTTTTAATAAAAACATTTGCAAAGAAAGTTTTTTTTGGTTTTTTTATTTTACATAATTTTTTTTAAAAACTAATGCTGAAAGGAAATAAAGGGAAAAGGATCAGCTTTGAAGGAAACAAGAAAACAAAAAACTAGAATGCACAAAGAATTACTTTGGGAAATTCACTTGTTTTTTATTTTTATTTTAATTTTTTACTTTACAAAAAAACATTTCTGAGATCTAAAAAAAAAAAGGGAAAACCATCCTGCAAAAACCTGGAAAGGGAAAATATTTTAAAAAAACCATTGAGAGTGATAAAAAAAAAAAAAAAAACCCACTAATTGATTTATAATTGATTAATCAACTACTTAGAAATATGGTACTTACAAAAAAAATTCTTTTACCCTTTGTAAGTATGAAAAAAATGGTAAGATCAGTGGTGAAAACTTTCCCTTTTTTTTTTCATTGATAGTTTAAAACCCCTTTAAAGTTTGGCGAGGTAAAAGTATATGATAAATACCTTTAAAGGGGTCGTTTAAAGCGGCTTAATTTTGCAAGGATTTTCAGCTGGGATTTACGGCAGCAAAAACATTGTGAAAAACATTTTCAAAAATTTAAATGGCCATTTTTAAAAATTTGGGTTTTTAAAGGGGAAAAACGCAATCCCCCGGGGGAAAAAAAAATTTTGCAAGTCACTTTTTTTCCCGGGCGGGTTTACCCCCTATATGAATTGGGGGTATTGGAAAACGTCGGGAAATTTATGCCAAAAACGTGCCCCCTTAGTGACCCCAATTTTTTCAACTATTTCGGAAGTATTTACGTCGGAAAAACCCACGTGAATTTAGTTCGAAATTTAGTCGTGTGAAAATAGCCTAAGGGTGACAAAGTAAGGGTTTGGGGTGTGCCCGTTTTCTGTTGGGACTTTGAGCCCAAAAGAATGTGTGAACAGGTTTCACTCAAACTTTTGGGAAAGATAATGCCTTTTTCCAAAGTTTTGTTTGCGTTTTGGGGAGTGTCGTACCAATTCGTAAAAATTTAAAAACACATTTAAAGATTTCTTGACGCCAAACCTAGGGGACCCGAAAAAGTTAAAAACGCCCGACCCCGGGTTTAAAAATGGTCTGCCTGCAGAAGAAAAAGGGGCCTACATTCTGGCGCATTCTACACTACCCTTTAAAAAGGTTTGGGCTCATACAAATTTAAATTTGTCCTGGTTTTTTGGTTTTATTTTTAATTCAGGGGCTGTTTAATGGTTTCCCCTAGGCTGCAGAGAAATCAGGGCTGTTCTATAGCAACCAGTGCTGGCAGCCCTTTTAGGAGAGATCAAACAGGTCTGTAGTTTTGTGACCTAGGAAATGATGCAGCCCCCTTAAAAAGAGGGGATATTAAAAATAGGGAGGGACAAAAGTTAATGGACATAAATTGCAAAATGACCTTGTTTTTGCAAGATCTTTTTAAAAATAAAAAGGCAAGCCTTGTAAATGAGGGCAACCCCCTTTTTAAAACTATTTAAAAAAATGGCCTTTCCCGCGCCAAAGTTCATCACTTGGCCCTAAGTGTCCCTTTATCCCCCTATTTTTAATAAGACATGACGTAGAGAAAAAAAAAAAAAGTTAAAACCCCAAAAAAAAATCAACTGCCACTTTTTCCCCGGAAATTTCCCTGCCCGTCCCCCGCCCTGTCACATACATCATTGACAGACACTGCAGTGAAAAAATGGGGTTTTGCAATCAAGTGTCTGCAAAGGATGGGGATAGTGGCTTCAAAGGGGGGGCAAAAATTTTTTTTTTGGTTTTTGGAGGAACCCCCAAAAAAGGTTTTCTTTTTAAAAAAAAAATGTTGGCCCCCATTTAAAAAGTGCCTTCATGAACAATTTTTGGGGGTTTTAAACACTCAATAAGCACTATCTTGTGCTAGTTTTTCCTGCGCTGCAAATTTTGGGGGTTTCTTTAAAAGGACCCAACGATCAGGGCTAGCCAAAATTCCCCCACTCTGCGGTGGGGCAGATAGTCTTTTACTTTTTTTTCAAATTTCCAAAGACGCTCAAAAACAGTCTCTTTGGAAAAACGAAAAAAGTGGTTTAAATCCAAACAGCAAAAGCTGGGGGTGTTCGGGGAAAATTTATTGGGGCGTTTACGTGATTTTTAAAATCAAGAATGAAGTGCAGGATAAAATTTGGCCACAACAAAGTGCTCAGTGTTTTAAAAATCCTTTAATGAACCCCCCATTTTCACTGTTTTTTTTTTGGGAAAAAAGTGGACAGTGCATGCAAATCTGGGCCCAAAACGTTGCTTTCCTTTTAAAGGGAGTTTTGCCGCTCCCCAGCCCGCAGCTATAAAAGGAACGGGCGTAGTTAAAAAAGCTCGTTTCTAGGAAACATTTTCCCCTTTCATGGGGAAAAGAAAACGGAAGGGTGAAAAGGGAAATTACTCTGCTTTTCCCTTTTGGGGTTTTTCCCCTGGGCTAATTTTTAAATCTGAGGATAGTCTATACAATCACCCCCCGGGGACGCTAAAAGTTTCCAAGGGGGGTGTCCGTTTGGCAAGGGTTTCTATTTTGGGCAACCCCTTTTGTGTTTCCCCAGCAGTGTTTTTTGTCACCAGCAAAGTATATGATTATTTGCATAACCCGCAGCAGCTAATAAATTCAGTGTAAAACAGAGCTTAAAAATAGTTATCTTGCAATTTATTTAAAAAAAAGTGTGTTAAAAAAATTGTGCACATTTTACACTGAAAAAAACCCAACATATATAGGATATCCAATTTAACGGGAGCAATTAATTTAAAAAGGTTTTTTTAGTGTAAAAAGAGAATTTGGGGGTTACAAAAAAAGGGAGAAAAAAAAAAACCCTTTTTTAAAACGTAAAAAGTTTTTTTTTTTTTAAATTACAAAGTTTATATGTATCCCCAAACTATGTCATAAAAATTACAACTTCTCCTGCATAAAACAAGGCATCATACATCTGTGTCACTGAAAACCCTAAAACATTTTTTACCCGCCAAAAAATGAGAGGAAAAAAAATGAAAAATGGGGAAATAATCTTTTTGGGGGTTTTTAAACAAAGGGGATTTCATGCCTCGCCCTTTCCCCCGCTTTTTTGATTTGTTTTAAATACATCTAATTACCCAAACAAAGGGGCATTACCTGCCTTTTTTTAACAAGTGCTCCCCTCTAGGGCCATTTTAAAAGGGCTTTTTTAAGTAAAGAGCCCGTGGGGGGGGGGTTAGCCTTCTGCCTTTCCAAAAGGGTCCTAGGGGTTTAAATCCCGCAGGAAAACCCAACACGTGGAATTTTTTTTCTTAATGCCCCATACTTGAATTTAGGTTTTTTTTTTTATTTAATTTTAAAATTTTTAAATAATTACTAGGATTGCAGAGGACAGGATTGAAATGAGCCCCTGGGGTTCAACACCCCATCACAGTGAGTGTTGTGTTTAAAACGGGGAAGAGACTGATAGTAGTGCCTAAAGGGGGGGGGTGATGTTAGCAAGTGCGGCCAGAATAAAAGTTCTGCATGGTACCCCCTGGGAGACGAGGGGGCACTACGGACACAAGATAGCCTAAAAAAAAAAATTGAAAAGGAATTTTTAAAATATGATGAATGGTAAAATGTTTATTATTTATTTGCAAGCCCCCCCTAAATCCTTATTCGGATAAAACCCGTAGGTTTTCGAGAAGAAGTGTAAACGTTTTTGCCAGCCACCCAAACTTGCCATAATTGGGGGTCACCCAATGCACCCACTTGGGTAAATGTAGTAGAAAACCTTTTTTTAAAATTGGCAGTAAAAAGGGGACCCAAAGCCCATTCAAAAAAAAAAAGCAGTTTTCCTTTATTGATTTCCTTAGTAAAAAAGACTAATCCCAAAAAATGGCACATCCTGGAAAAAGCAATGGCAAATGCAAGGCCCACGGTTTCAGGCGCAACCCCTTAGCTAGCAACAGATCACTAAAAAACAACTTTTTTCATACAAATTTAAAAAGTGTTCCACCTGTGATACGCCGAGCGAACACGCCAACACAACTTCCGGTAATCCCCCTAAGGGCCCGGAATGAGTCCGGACCCCGCGCAGAGAAGAACAAAAGAAATGTATGGGAAGGGCAAATTTCCAGAGCATGCGCAAATGACAAGCGGGGAAAAGGCCCCGAAAGTATGTAAATTTTAGACTGAAATTATTAACTGCCTACACAAAGAAAAGGCCGGGTGTGGCGGGGCGGTTCAAGGATACAAAGCAAATGGCCACAAATGTAAATGTGTTATGAAAAAAATGCCCTGTTGAAATGTAAGTTTTTGTTTCTTTTATTGTGTTTAATTTGTTATTTAATACATCAATAATGAAAAATTTTCTTTTTTAGGTTTAAACCTTTTGGATAAGAGGTGTCAAAGGTGAGATCAATAGGCTTCTTGTCCCCCCATAAATTTCTAAACGCCACCTTGAATGGTGTAATGATTTTTTCATGCCTTTGTTTTCAAACTTTGTATTTTTTGTTGTGTACATCCCCAAAATGTTGGGAGGACTGGACTGTTTTGATTGCATGCTGGCTATGCATTGACATGTTCCAAAAAAAAGGGTTTTAAGTCTAGGATAGTACTTCCAACCCTATTTTAGGTGAAAAAATGGTAAGGTGGTTTAAAAATTTAAAAAAATTTTAGAATTCAGTTGATAAATTGTTTGACTGTGATTTACGGTTTTTGTTGCTGTTATAAAATTCTTTCGGGTTTTTTTAACAAATTGGCATGTTTGCATTTATTTGAAACCACATTTTTAAAAAACCTTCTCAGACGCCTGTTGCTCCCCGTCCATTTGAGGGGGACAAGCTGGGGAAAGAAAGGGTTTTCCCCGAGTTTTGGGTTTTTGGTAACTATTCTACTCCCTCTTCCAGCAAAGATCGCAAAATGGGGTCTGGGGAAGCTGGTAGATATTTTTAAAAAAAAAAAATTTTTAAAAGGGGAAATTGATGTGTGGAGTCCACAATAGGTTGGTTTGGATTTTTGGAATTTTTAGAAAAAAATGGTTGAATCAATTTTTTTCGTTTCTTTTTTGATTTTGTTGGTGTTTTTTAGTGTCCAATTGGATAACCTCTATGGCTAACCTTTTACAGATGTTCGTTGTTAATTTAAATAATCAGAATTGAACTACAATTTCTTTTGGGGGGCCCCCGGTACATTTCCCCCAAAAGGGATTGATGTAGGGGGCTTTTGGTGTGAAAACTTCTTTTTAGTGTTTTTAATTTGTGTTGCCCGAATGGGTTTTTGAAAATTTGCTACAGTTTTTTGGATCCCAAGACTCCCCACAAGGTAAAGGGAGGAAGTTTACGTTTGTTCATTTATGACCGTGACCGAATTTAATGATTCTATTGAGGTATTCAAAAAAATCGGCACGGGAGGCACACCCCCCCCCAAATAAACGAGGTCGTGTGTACCTGCCGTATAGGGATGGAATCCCCAAAAAGGGTTATTATCTGTGTAAATGTAAATTGCTTCCCACCCAAAAAAACTAAAATTGCCAGTGAGGGCGAAAATTTCGCC